>APFE031604699.1:0-64275 GCA_000404065.3 Pinus taeda | reverse complement strand
AAGTACAATCAACTCCACTCATGATTGACAACACCTCTGCAATAAAGTTGGCCAAGAACCCAAAGTTTCATGATCGTACAAAACATATCAATACTAAATATCATTTGATCCGACATCATGTTGAGGCCAAAACAATTCATCTCCGCCATTGTTCCACAAATGAGCAAGTTGCAGACATCTTCACCAAAGCGCTTGGAAGAAAAAAGCTTGAAAGATTCAGAACGATGCTTGGACTCACCGACATCCCTTCAGATTAAGGGGGGGAATGTTGACACCTAATCTGAAACGGATGGGTGAACTGGACAGTCATCCAGAAGATGAACTGATCCGTCTCATTTGTATATATAAATATAGGTTACCTAATGAATATGAATATCAGTTTTCTCTCGCTCATTAAGCCTGGAGTTACCCTGGCCTGACAGTTTCTAGCAAAGCAGCAACAAGGGAAGGGTGACACAGTGCCTGCGTCATTAAGGGTGAGCCGGGAAAAGGCAGCGCGAAGCTAAGGAAGGCAAAAGGGAGCCTCACGCAGAGGCTGGGAGGGCTGACGCAATTAGCTAAGGAGGTCGGGTTACTGGTGCCAGGATTGCGTAGAGCCTAGGAGCTCTCACCTTCAGGTTGTTGGGGTTTAGAAGGTTGTGGGAATAGAAGCCACAGCGGATCAGGTATTAATGGTGAGGACGGCCCTGAATGCAATCTCAGAAGACTGGGAGGTATTTGTCCAGAGTATACTGGGCAGAGGGACACTTCCACCTTGGGATGAGATGTGGGTTGCTCTTCGCCAAGAAGAGATCAAACGGCAGTCAAAGACGGGTAGCAGCAGCAAGGGGATCAAAGTCAAGCAAGAGGAGGAAGATGTTTCGCTAGCATCTGAGGGAAAGCAGGGAAAGTGGAAGAAGAAGGATCTCTCCAAGATCAAGTGCTCCCACTGTGGAGAGCTGGGTCATTATGCGACCCAGTGTCCAAGGAAGAAGAGTAAGGGAGAGTCTTTCGAGACTAAGGCATTGCCAGCAAGGGCAGAGAAGGAAGTGGACATAGACGATGACTGTGCCATGAGTGCACACGCACCACTTGAGCAGAAGTGGGAAGACATAGAGCTGTAGTCAAACGGACTACAAGCGATGAGGGGCAGGATCCTCGAGGTACCCAGCCTCTTGGATTAGACCTTGCTACGTGAGCCCCAAAGAGGAGTAGCAGGATTGGCTGAGTCGGGTAGAGATGGATGTGGATGGAGCGGTAGAGAGAGCTATAGTGCAGGAGTCCCGAGACAGCACAAGGCTAGCAAATTGTAGCAGTGCGAGAAACACGACAGTGTTGCACCAGTGAAAGATGGCACAAAGAGGTGTGCAACGGTGAGAGATGCAAGGAGTTGTTGCAGCAACGCAGAGGTCAGACAGGGAGCACTTGTCAACAGCAGAGGAAGCTTCAGCATCAGTGGGTGTCTTTAGCCCAAGAGAGAGGTCAGAGTTGGGAGATCAGTTACTTACTTCTCAGTAACTGAGTTGCAGTGCAACAATGGGCAGCATGATGCAACATGATGAGAGGAGGCGCAGTGTGGATGCAGTGCTGGGAGAAAGGACCAGCAGTAGCATGAATGCAGAGGGAGATGTCGTACAGATGTAGTAGTGGCAATGATAGAACCATGGGCAGCAATACAGGATACAGCAGTGTAGAGGATGGTGGGCAGCAAGCCTAGCATCAGAACAGGGATTGATGCCAGATGATCAGGGTGATACTCAGTGAGGAGTATTAATAGAGCACACTCCTCGCTAAGAGGGAGTGTTGATTTGGGGTAGCATCAGATGTGCTCTAGCCATGAAATTTGGTGGAGAGGTTAGGGCACATGAGATCTCCAATACCTAGAAAGGGTTTGAGAAGATTCTAAACAGTTCAAGAGATATTAAAACAATTAATATTTTTAATGGAGTCCCTAAGTCTAAACTTAGGGAAATTAAAATATTAATGTGGATTAATATGAAACTGTGTTAGAATGGTCCAAAAGACATGGATCAAGCCAAATCTAATCTTAGTCGTCAATTAGGGACTTAATCTCAGCCATTGATATGTCAACAAGAAAAGTATAAGAGGAGGCTTACGAGTCACTTGGAGAGTACACCAGAGTGATCAGTCATTCTATTCTCTAGAGCAGGGTTTGCTAAGAGATAGAATCAGTGATCGAAGTTGTAGCTAAGGGGCATTGAGTACAGAGAGGCAAAGATAGTGTCGGGAGAACAGCGCAGTAGCTGGGGAGAGTGACACAGTAGCAGCCAGAGCTCATGCAGGGCCACGCAGAGGTAGTCGGGGGTTGCGCAGAGCCTCAGAGAGGCCAACGTTGCTGACGCAAAGGGCCATAAGGCTGATGCAGGGCCTACTAACGCTAACGCAGACCCATCTGGGGTGGCGTCAGGGCAGCGCTGGGCAGAGAGAGGTTGACGTAGTCCAGAAAGGGCAGACGTTGGGGTTTCTGGGGCAGATTGTAGCTGAGAAGTTGTCGGAAGGATTATCTGGGGTTTCATTCGGGAAATTTGTCTCAAACTAAGAGGTATTACTGCCAAGGAAATTCTCTGTTGGGTAGGCCAGTTTCGACACCCAGATTGTACTCTGACATTGCTTGGTAAGAAAATCCTCAGATCGCTGCATCGGTTTTCTCACATTGGATTTTCCGGGAACATTGGTCCAAAAATAACGTTGTCATTTGGTGTGATTGTTTACGTTTCCTTCAGTTGTTGATCTGTAATATGTTGAGCATGCACTAGTGTTTATTTTCAGTATTTACATTGTAAATAACTTGTTAAGTAACGGAACAAGTAGGTAGGAATAAATTAGATAAAGTGCAGGGAGGGTTTCTAACTAAGTAGGCTTAGAAACTTCAACAGAAACATTTCGGCGTTTCGTGCAAATTAAACAAATAGTTTTCCACTTGGGTCTTTGCCCAAAACTTTGGGCCCAAAGCCAGCTGCTTGGGTACACCCACAAACCACTTTTGTGGGTCAATTCCTCACAAACCAAGTACCCCAAGGGTTGTGGGAGTACCTCCAAAGCTACACAAATCAACAAATTACTGGGTGCAACTGATGAAATTGAGAATTTTTCTGGAAAGCACATGCAATTCTGTCAGGTGTTCTAATGGCCACATTGAGTTGTATCACAAGAAAGCACGAGTCCCAGACTAACAGACATGCACCCATAATCCCAATGTTCCACCAAGGTTCCGGGACGAGGGGGCGAGGGAGCGAGGGGGCGCGGGAGTGGCCTATGCAAAAGCTCCCTACCATTTTTTAGGAAACGTGGGGAGCGTCAGGGTCTTAAAAAATTATAAATATAAAATATATTTATTAATTGAGTCCACTATGACAATTTGGTTTGAATTGAAAGCTGCAAAGCATGATCATTGATATGAATATCATTTGACATTATCCAAATTTATAATATCATATAAAATAATAAATTTAAAATTCTAATTCAGCTTGGTCAAATTCTAATTTAGATTTTGGTCAGACAGAGGGAGAGCTTCAGCTTGATAAGGTAGCCACTGAATTCTGTGAAAAGGTAAATGAACAGATCAGGAACACTGCATTGGCAGTAGAAGGGGCAACTACAATGGGTTGTCCAGTTGTATTGGATCCAACAGCTAGAAAGTTTGTTATATTATATATAATATAGACAGTACATCATATGCTGAAAGACGAGTTTTAGTTCCAGGAGAGATGAGAAGATCACATGAAAAAGTTTCTGACAGTTTACTATCAAATGACATTGACTGCAGGATGACCATTTGCGAACCAACTTGGGTGACCAACGATGGCATGGATAATTTGTCTACCTTATTAGAGCAATGCCATGCAGTTCAAACTTCACACTAGCAGTGTATTTCAGGGGTGAAAATAATTTTCAGACCTGAGAATTCAAGCTGAGCAACTTTGCTCTGTGTAAATTTTGTAACTGTATAAATTCATATATAACGACAGTTCCTAAGATTTCTTGCTGCCCATAGTATTTTGTCATGCTTGCAGTAAATGCATGTTAGTCTATAGTCCACCCAATTATTTCCCACATGACATAGGTGCTGCTTCCATAGTTTGTATGTCAAATGTCATGCAAATTAAAAACACAAACTGAATGTCTCATATTCTTTGCCTTTCACTCCAGTTATCTCCCCACTGTAATCCAGCTATCACTTGAGAAAAAAAGGAGAAGTTTTAAAAGGGAAAATTCATGTACGTGCTATATGGTCCAGCAAATTTCCATGATACTGACCCTCTAAAATAACGTTGTTGAAACCAAAAGACAGCACAAGACGTTATCCCCATACAGAACATGAGTAGCTTTGTACCACTTTAGGTCTATTAAATCATAAACTATAAGCAGGCCATTTTTTTCGGAGCGTGGGGAAACGTCCCCTCAGGGAAGGGAAACGTTTCCCTGGCACGTCCCTGAGTTTCTCCATTTGGGAGCGTGGGGAAACGTCCCCAAGTCCCTGAGGGGGGGAGCGAGGAAACTAGACGGGGGGGGGGGGGGGGGGGGCGAGTCCCCGTGGAACACTGCATAATCCTTCCAAACATTTTGCCCATATTCTAACTATTTATGTGTGTTAGTTCCCTAAAAGGTTTTCATTAAAGACCTTATCTAATGCAGGAAATGAATGCTTATTTGTTACAAGGTTTACAACCTTCTGAACTTATACATGACATACCAGTATTGAGCTATGGCCTTCTAGGGAAAAGAAAAGTGGATTCCAACAGCTCAGAAAGTGTTCAACAAAATAGATTTTGTAGCTACAAAAAATTCATGAAATCGACTAATTACAATTTAGTTTAACCATACTCCACCTTTGTGCCAAACAGATTAGCCTAGAAATAGACAATTTTAAGTAAATTTAAAAGTGTTGACAGTGTAAAATCAGAAATTTAGTATTTCGGAGCTCAAGCCATATGCTTGAAGCCCAAATATATCCTCTGATTATTTCCACATTGGTTTGATCAATCAGATGTCACTATCATTTAAACAGCAGGCAGAGACACCCAGCAAACCTCTAAATGTACAGCATGTTTTCCAGTTACATAAACAGCATGTTTTCCAGTAACATAAACACTAGCAGAGCCCTGAGGGTTAGCTCAATTGGTTGAGTTCCTGTCATTAAAGCACCTCACTATTAAGAGGTAATGGGGTCAATTCTCCTCGACCCTCTCAGGGTTAGGCTCTGTTAATGAGCCGGGGGGAAGTGAACCCTTCGGGTGGATCTTTCCAGAACAATGTTACCGTGGACAAACATAAACACAAGCAGAAAAATAGAAATTAATATAACCAGATAATGCAAGTTATCAAGCTCAGTTGAATATATGGAGCAGGCTAATCAAAAGAATTCCAATAGTCATGCCAGGAATAAACATGATATAATCAGACTTACATGCATAAAATACACTTTTGCCAAGTATTGACAAAAGATATGAAAAACAGTTCAAAACAAAGCATATGCAAAGTTTACCTTTTCCTGAATCGAATGTATAACAGAGTTATACTGCCGCTGCCCTTCTAACAGATCAGTTTTCTTTTGTGCATGATCACCATCAATATCAGAAAGCACTTCCTCATCTTCCTCTAAAGTAGGTTCAACAACACCTTGTTCTGTTGTCTTACTGTCATCTGCATGTTCTGCGTCCTTTTGTCTTTGGACAGCAGCACCAAGGCGTACAAGAAGTTGATTAGTTTTTTCAAGCAAAGTTGTCAAGCGCTCATTCTTGCTCTCTTCTACCATTCGCATGTAAGCTTCTTGGTCATCAGCTTTCAGTGCTTGAAACCTCAACTTTTCTGCACGTGTAGCCCGCTGTCTTTGCCTTGCATGCCATGCCTACAGAACATCAACACAGGAATTCACTTGTATAAGACATAACAGAACCTCAGTCTTTTATATGCCAATGTTGCTATGAAGAATCAACCAATAATTGTTTTCTACCAACAGAAGCAGGTTGTTTTCAATATACATGTGGCAATTACAAACTGCTACTTCAACCTGATTATCACTGCACCCATGCAGTATAAGATTGCTTCTTAGATGGAACTTGTAGGAGTTGAATTGGGCTTAGTATAATATCAAAACAAAAGTCAAGAAAGACTGAAAACCTGGACACCATCATTGCGTTGTTTTCGACGTTTTAAAGCAGCTTGCCCTTGCAACTGAAATTCACGAGCTGCATTTAATAATTCATTGAAAAACTTCCTCTTCTTTGTCTCCACGCGATTTCTTTCTTCCTCTTCCAGCCTTGTTTGCCTCTAATGAAATGCAGCAATATATACATTTGAGTTGTGAATTTGAATGAAAGAGAAATACAACTGCCAAAGCTCTAGTTGAATAAAAAAATTATGCAAGGAAACCTCTGCATCCCTCCTCCTGCGCTGGCGCTCGTCAGCTTCAGTTGTTGAAGCATCTCCCATGCCAAAAAGAGGGAGGGTTCGACGCAAACGCATAAGACCCCAGTCAAAGAGCTGTTTTCCTGGATTTGCACATTCTTCACGTAGATCATACTCAGCGCTGACTTCAGAACGTACCTTTTGTTGTAAATCTACCAGCTGTTACAAAAAGGTCCTTGTCCAAAGGACAACAACAACCAACATTATGTACCATAATTGTGAGCTTGGAAAACAAAAGGGGATGATAGACTAAATAATGATACAATAATCTACAGCAATGGCTCAAAAACAATACTTCCTTTTTACCAATGACTTTGACCATCACGAAAACATAACCAAAAAAAAAAAAAAAATTAGTTAACACATGTATTTATTTACTATGATTCCACAAATACATAACACTCATATTAGTGAACCATTAAAGAAAATACTGGCCAGGGCTTGGCTTGTCAGCTGGTATTTAGTCCTGCCAACACAGCTTCCTCCATCTGCTTTTATTTTTCTTAAATCTCAATCCATATTGACATTTTATTCCTCTTTGGGCATGTGTTTTCAATTTTCAATTTTAATTTATTTTGCCAGGAAATTTAGAGACGAACAACTAACCAATCCTATGTTGGGTAAACAATTAACCATAACTAACATACATACAGCTTACAATGGCTTTCAGAATAGAAAACTATAGCAGACAATGCTTACTATAAATCTCCAATACAGCACAATGGGAAAAACATTGACTGCAAGTGATCATAGGCACATTGGCTGACACTTAGTACCAGTGACTGCCTAGAGGAGGTCCCACTCAACTAAAGTCAAAGACTAACCCAGAACTATGTCCCAGATGAAGTGAGGGAACAAGAGTACCGTCAAGATAGGTCAATCATCAGGATAACAGCTTGATTTATATTAGTATGCCCAAAAACATTAAGAAAAACACATGATTACAAAATGGTTAAAGTACCTGCTGATGGATGACCCACCTTCCTACAAGAAGCAATGCAATATGGGGGAACAAAATCTGACCAGAACAATATGTGGAGTATTTATGGCATCATGTCATGTGCTGATCAATGGGGCTGCTGGTTGGCAGGCTGTCAGAGGAGAAAATTCCCTCCTATGGGTTACCCACTTTTTGGTAGGTAACAGTATCCAAGCAGGATTAGGTTCTGTGAGACAAAAAAAGTTCACTATATTGTTGAGGTTATAGCTTTATATCAGAGAATCAGGTTGAAGTGATCTTTTTTAGTTAGAAAATACACCCACAGGTCCTTCTAATGAGGATTCACCCTCAAATTTTGAAGCAATGCCAATGGACATACAACAGCTGTAATTTACCCTGCTGGTGCAGACTAAAAATATTGTCTATTCAGGTACTTGGTATTCAACAAATAACAACTTTCACTTTAAGCATTTTACTACGTGTCAATTCTTTCCATTCAAGAAAAACACTCGAACAGCTTTAAAATGTGGGGCCTTAAGAGATTTCATGAAGCAGATACAAAGTTATAGGCTATAGAATAAGTCACTCATTTTGAGTTTCAAAACCTCAGCTAGGAAAAGTATCATAACTTTCAAGAGTAAGAAAATCAAATGCCATTTTTCATTGTCTGGTGAAGATTTCAAATCTAATTGCAAAAAAAATATTCACTTCAGATTTGCATTTGGAAGAGAGAGATACTTTATATATTTATTGTTGGAGTTAGTTAGATCATAATGGTCAATTAAACTACAGATTTGGGCATATGGGGTGGAACACTAGAATATTCTATAAATAAATACTATATATTATTAATAGATTAAAATGATTTCCTTTTACAAGGAGGGCCCTGGCTTAAATAAGCCCTTAGGCAACTTTTCGAGGAGGGGCATGATCTTTGATCATGTCCCAATTACATAATTACCCTAATTATCTATTTCTTTAGTTTTTTACATAACATTGTCTTCCTCTTGAAAGAATGCTTTGTCCTCAAGGCATAGCTAACGAAGGGTGTTGTTGACAGAATGCTTATGCCTCCCAAAAGGCTTCTTCTTCTAGTAGATTCTTCCACTTGATAAGGTATTCCTTAATTACTCGCAAACGTAACTTCTTTTCCCTAGTAGTGATGATTCCCTCTGGTTCTAGAAGGAGCTTGCCTTCATCATCTAACATTGGCATGATAGTTTGTGTTGATTGGTGTTTGCCCAATGCTTTTTTAAGACAATATACATGAAAGAGGTTATGAACTCAACTATTATCAAGAAGGCTTATGCTATACGCTACTTGGTTGATCTTTTTGTTGATCTGGGATGGTCCATAGAATTTTGGTGCCAGCTTGTTTTTACTGTTTTGCTTTAAAGATAATTGTTTGTAAGGTTGAAGCTTAACAAATATCCACTCTCCAACTTCAAATTCTCTTTCCGATCTATGTTGGTCGACCTATTGTTTCATGCAATTCCTTGCAATACTTAGATTTTCTTTCAATGCTTGAAGGATTTTCAGGGTCTCTTCCAACTAGTCGTTAACTGTTGGAACTCTAGTTTCGGTGAAAGCCAAGTCTTTCCATTTAGGAGGTTCATAGTTGTACAAAGCTTGAAATGGAGTCATTTTTGTGGAAGTATGATATGTTGAATTTTACCACTATTCAACGAGGTGTAACCACTGAGCCCACTTATTTTGTTTGTTTCTTGCATAACAACGAAGGTAAGCTGCTAAGCACTTATTGACAGTTTATGTTTGACCATCTGTTTGAGGGTGATATGCAAAACTCATGTTGAGGTTTGTTCCAACATGTTTGAAAATCTCCTTCCAAAAATTCCCTTTAAACTTGGCATCTCTATTACTAACAATGACTTTAGAAAATCCACGTAATTTGTAGACATCCTTGCAAAATATCTCAGCGATCTCTTTTGTTGAATCTGATTTCTTCATTCCTATGAAGTGTGCATACATTGTGAGTCTGTCTACTACTACAAGAATTTTATCTTTTCTGTTTGACATGGGTAATCCTTCAATAAATTCCATTGATATTTCTTCCCATTTTTTATTACGAATATTCAAGGGATGGAGTAGGCCAGGGGTCTTAACGCTTTGACTTTTATTCCTTTGGCACTAATCACATTCTGCTACATACTTTTCAATGTCATTACTCATTCCTTTCCAGAAAAAAGACGAACATGCATTATAGTAGGTTTTAAAGAAGCCTACATGTCCTACTGAAAACGAGTCATGGGATTCCTTGAGGACCTTGGACTTGAATTTAGAGTTGGGGTTTAGGTAAATTCTCTCTTTATACCACATAATATCGTTCTTCCATTTGAATTTTGGATTTTGAGTAGGATTATTGATTATAGCACATGTTTATGGGTCTTTTGCATATTCACCGCAGATTTCGTTAAGCCATTCTGGAATTATAGCTGAGACTGCAAACAAGGATGTTTCTTCATCTTTTCTGGAAAGAGTAGCTGCCACTACATTGTCCTTTCGCCTTTTATGTAATATCTCCACGTCAAAAGCAGCGATTTTTCAATCCACTTTTGTTGTTCTTTAGGGAGCGGTTTTTGTTGGAGGAGGTTCTGGAGACTGTTATGGTCTGTTCGTATGGAGAACTTACTTCCCAAAAGATATTGCCTCCACTTGGCTAATGTGTGCATAATAGCGAGCATTTATTTGTTGTATGGAGACTTAAGACATTCTCACTTATTGAGCTTCCTGTTTTCAAAAGCTATTGGATGACCATCTTGCATCAATATTGCTCCTATACCAAAACCTGAAGCATCACATTCGATTATAAATGGTTTTAAAAGATCAGGGGTTGCTAATACAGGTGCATTCGACATAATGTATTTAAGTCTTCGAAACACTTTTCTGCTTCATCATCCCAACGAAAAGAATTCCTTTAGAAGGTTTGACAGAGGGGCAACTACATGGGCATAGTTTTTAATAAACCTTCGGTAGTACCCAATTAACCCTAAGAAACCCTTTAACTTGGATATGTTAATTGGTTTCGGCCACTTTCTTATAGCCTTGATTTTATTAGGATCTACTTTCACTCATTCCTTGGATATTATATGTCCGAGATACTCTACTTCCTCTTTCCTGAAAGTGCACTTGGATTTCTTGGCATAAAATTGATGCTCTTCTAATACAGTGAGAACTTTCTCTAAATGTTGTAAATGCTCCTTCCATATTTTACTATAAATTAGAATATCATCGAAGAACACTAACACAAACCTCCTTAGATATGGACGGAATATCTCATTCGTGGTGGCTTGAACGTTGTTGGAGCATTAATTAGACCAAAAGGCATTACCTTAAACTCATAGTGACCTTCATGTGTACTGAACACAGTTTTTGCTATGTCTTTCAACCTTATCCTTATATGCTAGTACCCTGATCTCAAATCTAATTTTGAGAAGTATTTAGCTCTGTGTAGTTCATCCAGCAATTCATCGATAAACAGAATTGGAAACTTGTTCTTAATCGTTATCTTGTTTAGCCCTCGGTAATCTACGCATAGCCGAAATGATCCATCTTTTTTTCGAACTAATACAACTGGAACAGCGTATGGACTTTCACTTTTTGTGATAATACCACATTTTAAAAGATCCTATACTAACCTCTCAATTTTGGTTTTATGATGATGTTGATATCGATACAATTTGATGTTGATGGGATTTGATCCTGATTTGACTTCGATTATATGCTCGATTTCTCTTTTACGAGGCAACTTCATTGGAAGGTCTTGGAACACCTTCTCGTGCTTTTGAATTAATTCTTGAACTTCAGGTGACTCTTCGTTAATCATATTTGAAGTTAGCATTTCTAATTGATAACACTGCACTAAATAAGTTGGTGCCCCTTCCATATCATTTTCATCATCTAGGATGATGATACAATTTGATTATCAGGTGGCTAGAACCCATATAACTTGTATTTATGCCCTTGCCATTTAAATTTTATAAATCACTTTTGATGATTGGCTAGGGTTTGTAGCCATTGGATCCCTAGGACCACATCCACTCCTCCTAATGGTACAATGTAGAACGGAGATTCTAGATTATAATCTGGAATCTGTAATTTGACTTTATGGCATTCCCTAGTCTGTATTTCGATTGCAAATTTCATTTTCAGAGATGTATGGGCTGAATTGTTGGTGCTCCAATCGATAGTTTGTCTGACATAATGTTACAAGGTAACCAAAAGTTCTCTAAAAGAATTAGAGTGGAAACAATGTATGTTAGCCATTTTTTGTACATTGGATTGTTGGAAACACTAAGAGGGGGGTGAATCAATATTTCTTTTCAATTGTTATGTTTACCATTTAAGAGTCTTTACAATTATAATCAGAAAAATAAATAATAAGGATTTTATTATAAACAAGTGCAGACACCAATCCTCTTTTACAAAAATTTGAGTACAATGATGTTTGAGGGCACCAACCCTTCAATCTTCCAGGCTCCAACCTGTTGCCAAGCACCAACTTGGACTTTTGTGAGGCTCCAGCCTCTAGACACACAATAAAAACGTTGATATGATATAATGCCGATATGATATTTCTCCGATTTAACTTTGGTTTAATATGATATGTCATCAGGTCTGTTATCAATTATAATCCTCCAATAGTGTAGCATTCATCGTGCTTATATTTCCATCAATAGAGCTTATATTTCATCAATGACAATTATTGACCAACAATCTCCCCCATTGCCATTGACGGAAATATTCCAACATTCTCTCCCTCTTTGACATCAATGGCGAAAGGGGTGCCCAAGTACTCCCCCTATCAAGTTGCTCCCCCTGTAATGTTGCTTCTACTCTTGTCAATGTGTTCTCTTAATCTAATGCAAGAGCAATGACCCCCATCTTTTGGCGAAGATATTCAAATGCTTCTCGTCGAAGGGCTTTTGTGAAGATATCTGCAATTTGATTCTTTGTACTGGCGTATTCCAAATTGATATTCTGTTCAGCAACTTGTTCACGAAGAAGGTGGTATTTGATTGGAATATGTTTGGCCTTTGAGTGCATTACCGAATTCTTTGAAAGATTGATGGCACTAGTGTTGTCACAATAGATGGCGATTGGTTGATTAGTCTTTATGTTGACATCTTTCAGTGCTTCCTTCATCCACAGAATTTTTGTACAATAATCTGCAAAGACTATATAATTGGCTTCAGTTGTGGAGAGAGATATAGATGATTGTTTTTTTTTTAGCCAAGATACTAGACAATCTCCCATGAAGAATGCATTTCCACTGGTACTTTTTTGATCATCTACGCTTCTAGCCCAATCAGCATCGGTGTAAGCCGTCACGATAAGAGTTGTGCTTTTGGGATACCATAAACCAAAATCAAGAGTACCTTTCAAGTATCTGAGAATTCTCTTCACTACCAACAAATGGCACTGCTTAGGACCTTACTGAAATCTTCCCACCATTCCTACTGCTTGCATAATATCAGGTCTTGTAGTAGTTAAGTATAGGAGAGCTCCAATTATTGACCTGTAAAGAGTTGCATCTACCGAGGGGGATTCATCATCTTTGCTCAATTTGCAATTTGTGGTCATCGGTGTGCTCATAGGTGCACATTCTTCCATCCCATATCTTTTAAGCATGTCTTTAAGGTATTTTGCTTAAGATATGAACATACCTGATGTAGTTTGAGTTACTTGTAATCCAAGGAAGTAAGACAACTAACTCACCAATCATTGACATTTTGAACTCTTTCAACATATTTTGAGCAAATTCATGGCTCATCCCATCATCATTGCTGGCAAAAATCAGATCATCAACATATACAAGAGTGACTAGCAATTTGTCTTTGTCCATCCTCATGTAGAGATTGCTTCCTGCCACTCCCTTTTTGAAGCCTTGTTGTTGTAGATAATGATCCAATCTTGCGTACCAAGCTCTAGGAGCCTGTTTCGATCCATATAGCGCCTTTTTCAACTTGCATACAAAGTATTTCCCTTCTGCTCGATCAAACCTTTCTGGTTGCTCCATGTAAACTTCTTTTAGATCACCATTTAGAAATGTTGATTTCACATCCATTTGATAAACTTTGAATCCTTTTGAACAAGCAAATGCCAAAAACATCCTTATAGCCTCCATACGAGCTACAGGGGCAAAGGTTTCTTCAAAGTCGATTCCTTAAATAATAACCTTTACAAACAAGCCTTGCCTTATTTCTGATGATTTGTCCATCTTCATTCATTTTGTTTTTGAATACCCACTTGGTTCCAATTATATTTTTATCTTTTGGACAAGGTACAAGTTCCAATGTTTCATTCATTTCGATTTGGAACATTTCTTCTTCCATTGCTTCTACCCAATGAGGGTCCTTACTAGCTTGAGCAAAGTTTTCTGGTTCTATCATGGATAGTAAGGCAACATTATCTTTTCTTGGTGTATTAGTCATCCTTCTTCGGGTATGTATTCCATCCTCTGTATTCCCAATAATTTGTTCTTCCGGATGGTGTTTTTCAACAAATTTTACTTTTGATGGAATCTGGGATGGTTCCTTTTGATTTTCTTGATCCTTTTCTTCCTTTGTTGTATCTTTTTCAAAATATTAAAGAATAGAATCTTCTTCATAGATGTCAATCTCATTTTCTGGGAGTGCCTCATTGTTAAAATTGGCAACTAGGGCCAAACTCCATGTGGGTCATCTTATTAATGACAGCTGATATTTTTCATGGACTCCTCTCATCGAGAGGTGTAGGATTGATCTAAAGATCATCCGATTCCGATAAGTATTCATGGACATATGATTTTATTTGTGCTATGGGACAATTCGTCAAGGCCGGCCAGCGACTAATTTGCCCCCTCTTGTGCTCCACGTTTTACTATAAAAGGAGGTCTTCAAGTCATTTAAACACTCACTTCTCCTAGGATCTCTCTCCATTCATTTGGGTTTAGTGGCTAGAGAGGTCAAGAGGGAGAAGCCCTAGACGTAGTGAAGAAAGGGTTCTATGTGCCCTAGACACAGTTGAAGAATGCAGCCCTAGCCGCAGTCAAAGGGAGCTCAAATACGCAGCCAAAAGGAGCCCTAACAGCTGTCTAAAGGAGGCCCTAATACGCAGCCAAAAGGATCCCTAACAGCTATCTAAAGGAGACCCTAATATGCAGCCAAAAGGAGCCCTAATAGCTGTCTAAAGGAGGCCCTATACGCAGCCAAGTGGAGGCCCTAATCCGCAGCAAAGAAGGGAGATCTACCCACTGTTTAGGGGAACTTCTACACACAGCAAGGCAGCCCTAATCCGCAGACATGAGGAAGCCTTGAAGGAGCATTAGCTGCATATCTAAGGAAGGGTTAAACATGCCCTAGATGCAGTCTATACATGGTTGAACACAGGCCTAAACGCAGTCACCTTAACACTACTCTAGGCCGCATTTGTGGAGAGTTTCATGTGCCCTTTGACTATTGTGAGAAGGGATCTAAATGGTTCCTTATATGCAGTCTCATGACTGCCCTAGCCACAGGAAAAGAAAAGGTTATAGCAGTTCATTAGTGGGACGATTTGGGAGGTCTACTATATCAAGGAGGATTGTTATGATGTGGCGAGGAGGGCAGCAACTCATTAGAGGACAACCACAGTCATTAAGAACAATTCTGGGCAGCTTAGATGCGCTGTGAGGGACTGTGGTCAGTACCCTAATCAGTCCCTGAATTCTAGCATTACAGCATGTTCAAGAGTTGACATTTCTATAGACTAAATGTTGCTGGGTTAATAATGATTGGACACTATCTGTGATACGTTTGTTGCTATGTGCTATGCCGCAGGCCATAGCACCATAGCAAGAGTTGTTATGGGCAGTGTATCAGGGTGTGCAACACAAGTGTATCAAGGTGCAGCACAAGAGTATCAAGGTGCAGCATAAGTGTATCAAGATGCAACACAAGCAGATGCAGCATGATAGGCACAGTAAGGTACAGTTTGAAGATGCAGCACAAGGAGGTGCAGCATGATGATATGGTGCAGCAGCGTGATGTGTGCAGCATGAGGATGAAGAGCAGCAAGATGGTTACAGCATGATGAGGTACAGCTCAGCAGTGATGCCGCATGGTGCAGCTCTGTGATGAGACATGGTATGATGGTGCAGCATGGTGCAGCACTATGATAGGGTGATGGAATCACATGAATCCATATCAGTTACCTCGTGAGACTTAGAGAAGATCTATGTTCTTATCTTGTCAAGTCAAAGTGTCGACTTCTGTTGTATATGTACTATCTCTCTCTCTCTATGGAACTATTGAAAAACATATAAGATGAATTGATCAAGGGTTTCCCAACATTGGGGTTTGTCCTTGGCTAGCGCCACATCTTGTGTCCTCTTGTCTTGGCTTGTCTTCTGCGATTTATGTTTATGTTCTATTTGTAGTTTACTTTAATGCTGATGTGATTACTAATCTGGAAGAGGTATTGAGTTAACTATGAAAATTGAAATAAATTGCTCTAAGCATAGAACATACCTAAAATTAACATGGTATCAGAGCTAAGGTGAAGAAAAAGCCTAAGAAAGAGTGAAAGAGGAATCACCGAAGACAGTTGGGAAAGGACAAAAGGATCAATGGATTCTGCATCCCTCTTCTAATTCACCAAGGGTGAAGTCAAAGCAGAGAATATTATCAGAATGGCGCAGCAGAAGTTTCTGATGGCCTACCTGAAGATAACTTCTATGGGAAAACCGGAACTAAGGGTGGAAGGAAAGGCAGATTCCATGGTTGAAATAAGTTCGGACATTATGCGAAGGAATGTCCGACTGGCGGGGACACATCACTTGATGATGATAACAATCATTCCAGGGACATCTTCAATGATCGGAGGAATGATAGGTAATGCAAGTCATCAAGGATACGGTCGATTCTTTAGAGAAAGCAAGGAACCCCAAGTATGAAGAATCAAATGTTGTTTATGATAAGATAAATAAGTGTTATATTGTATTGGCTCTCTCCTTCAAATTCTTTAGTAATCTGGCTTATTGATTGTAGTGCTTCAAGGCACTCTGTCGGATAGAAAGGTGCTCTCTCTCTAATTTGGTAGAAATGGAAACATTCCTGGGATTATACTTGGAGCCGATGCCACCTATCCCGGAAAGGATGTTACCCCTCAATTGAATGAGGGTAACTCGATTCATTTACAGAATCGTTTTTATGTACCTAATCGCAAGAAGAACCTGTTGTCCATTTCGGCAATGGAAGTCAATGGTTTCAGGGTGGCATTCATCGATGGAAAGGTACGTGTTTGAAAATTAAATTTTCAAAGATGCTTTTACTCATGCATTCAGGGTTGGAAATTTGTGTCAAGTTGCAAGATGGTCCATTGGGGATCATGACATATCTCATCTATAACACCTGAAATCTACTTTATGAGGCCCTAACAGATGTGAGTCAGATGGTGACTCGAATACCTAAATTCAAGAAGAGCATGAAGGTACATGTCTGAGATGTACCGAAGGAAAATTTTACAAGGGGACCATTTCCCTCATGTAGCAAGTCCACAGGTTTGGAACAACCCGAGGGGATTGAGATTCATGATTGGGAATCTCATGTATACAGGTGGAAGAAAGCCCTCTATGGCTTGAAGTAAACCACCCCAAGCCTAATATGAGAGGATTGATAATTGTCTGATGACGCTGAGATTCACTAAAGGTGAAGCCAATCCAAAACATTGTTTGAAGGTTGTGGATGATAGACCTCTCATACTGGCACCTTCTGAGAAACAACCTATTTCTAATAGGTGCAAACCCTCTCACTTGCATAAGTAAGAGGGAGTTGGATTCCATATATGGAATTGTAAACTGCAAGCTTGTGACTACCTTGAGAATCTTAACTTTCAGAAGTTATATGGTGGTGATGCCGGACCAGATTTGGGAAATGCCTCTGAGTTTCATAAACTCATCTGCATTAATGTTCTTGGTGAACTTTCATCCGTATATATGCTTTGCAGTTAGCATGGTGAGCTCATATTTGGTTGAGCCTCACTAGATTGGTGCCAAGAATCTTCTGAGATATCTTAACGGCACCAATCTCTCATGGATTGAGATACACTGTCGGAAATATGAAGCTGCATGATTATTCGAATGCTCACTGGGCAGGTAGTGTGGAGGATTGCTAGAACACTTCTCAGTGTTGGTTCTCTATGGATTCTACTTCGATATCATGGATGAGCAGGAAGCAGAAGTCGTTTGCTATAAGCACTGCCGAGACCGAATACATAACTACGAGTATGATCTCGTGTGAAGTTGCCTAGTTGTGGAAGCTCATCAGTGAGCTGTTTGTACACATGATGAATACCACTGTGATTCTTTGCGCCAAACAGGGGGATTCGATTATTGAGGAATCTCATATTCGATGATTGCTCCAACAGATAGACATCAGATACTACCTTATCTAGGATATGGTAAGTCAATGAGCGAGGAGGCTCCATTGCATTGAGACTAATGTACAGGTCACAAACACTTCGTTAAAGCCCCGAGGAAAGGTCAAATCTGTGATTTTCTCGAACGACTTGGAGTCGTTAAGAGACCTTCGTATAAGGGAACTACATGTTGCATGCATTGAGCTCTGGCAGCTCTAGGGGGCTTGGAGTACTTACTAGAGCGACATACGACCATAGTGCGACTCACCCTCCCCTAGTGGTGCACTATGTACGGGATGACAGGTTCAACCTTTCCCTATCATACCTCGTGGCGACTTTGGGACAAGATGATCAGTTCTCCTATGAGACAGGACGATTAATTCTCCTGTCGAGGCATCCTACCCATACGGTCTGGGACTCATGGTAAGTACCTCTCATCTGATCAATGAGCAGGGAAATGGGGTTAGGGACCATAGTAGTACTATCGATGGACACATCATTGTATCTACTGTACTCCCTATGCTAGTATGACCTCCATTGATCTGGGATCAATATGAGTGGTTTGAGACAATCTCTTGTGATATAGATCTGGGATCAATAAAACTGACTTCAGGTCAATAAGAGTGATATGACACACTCTCTTCAAATGAAATTGACTTCGGGTCAGCAGAGAATGGTATGAGACATTCTCAATCAATTCTTCTTTTTCATGGTTCAGCAGAACAGAGCAGTGCAGTGCAGGGCACTGATCGCAGAGATAGTACAGTCAAACAGATGGATCAGCGGATGGAGTTTTCCCTCGTTGAGAGGGTGTGTTAAAATTGGCAATTAGGGCCAGACTCCATGTGGGTCATCTTATTAATGACAACTGATATTTTTCTTAGACTCCTCTCATTGAGAGGTGTAGGATTGATCTGAAGATCATCTGATTCCAATAAGTATTCATGGAGATATGATTTTATTTGTGTTATGGGACAATTCGTCAAGGTCGGCTAGCAACTAATTTGCCCCCTCTTGTGCTCCACATTTTACTATAAAAGGAGGAGGTCTTCAAGTCATTTAAACACTCACTTCTCCTAAGATCTCTCTCCACTCGTTTGGGTTTAGTGGCTAGAGAGGTCAAGAGGGAGAAGCCCTAGACACAGTGAAGAAAGGGTTCTATGTGCCCTAGACGCAGTTGAAGAACGCAGCCCTAGGCGCAGTCAAAGGGAGCTCAAATACACAGCCAAAAGGAGCCCTAATAGTTGTCTAAAGGAAGCCCTAATACGCAGCCAAAAGGAGCCCTAACAGCTGTCTAAAGGAGGCCCTAATACGCAGCCAAAAGGAGCCCTAACAATTGTCTAAAGGAGGCCTTATACGCAGCCAAGTGGAGGCCCTAATCCGCAACAAAGAAGGGAGATCTACCCACTGTTTAGGGGAACTTCTACACACAGCAAGGCAACCCTAATCCGCAGACATGAGGAAGCCTTAAAGGAGCCTTAGTTGCATATGGTTAAACGTGCCCTAGACACAGTCTATACATGGTTGAACGCAGGCCTAAACGCAGTCACCTTAACACTACTCTAGGCCACATTTGTGGAGGGTTTCATGTGCCCTTAGACTATTGTGAGAAGGGATCTGAATGGTTCCTTATATGCAGTCTCATGACTGCCCTAGCCACAGGAAAAGAGAAGGTTACAACAATTCATTAGTGGGACAATTTGGGAGGTCTACTATATCAAGGAGGATTGTTATGATGCAGCGTGGAGGGTAGCAACTCAATGGAGGACAACCACAGTCATTAAGAACAATTCTGGGCCAGCTTAGATGGGTTGTTAGAGACTGTGGTCAGTACCCTAATCAATCCCTGAATTCCAGCATTACAGCATGTTCAAGAGTTGACATTTCTATAGACTAAATGTTGTTGGGTTAACAATGATTGGACACTATCTGTGATACGTTTGTTGCTATGTGCTAGGCCGCAGGCCATAGCACCATAGCAAGAGTTATTATGGGTAATGTATCACGGTGTGCAACACAAGTGTATCAAGGTGCAGCACAAGTGTATCAAGGTGTAGCACAAGTGTATCAAGATGTAGCACAATGGGATGCAGCATGATAGGCACAGTAAGGTATAGTTTGAAGATGCAGCACAAGGAGGTGCAGCATGATGATATGGTGCAGCAGCATGATCTGTGCAGCATGAGGACGAAGAGCAACAAGATGGGTACAACATGATGAGGTATAGCTCAACAATGATGCAGCATGGTGCAGCTCTCTGATGAGACATGGTATGATGTTGCAGCATGGTGTAGCACTATGATAGGGTGATGGAATCACATGAGTCCATATCAGTTACCTCATGAGACATCTTCTTAGAGAAGATCTATGTTCTTATCTTGTCAAGTCAAAGTGTTGACTTCTGATGTATATGTATTGTCTCTCTCTCTTTGTTGAACTATTGAAGAACATATAAGAAGAATTGATCAAGGGTTTCCCCACATTGGGGTTTGTCCCTGGCTAGCGCCACATCTTGTCTTGGCTTGTCTTCTGTGATTTATGTTTATGTTCTATCTGCAATTTAATTTAATGCTGATGTGATTGCTAATCTGGAAGAGATATTGAGCTAACTGTGAAAATTGAAATAAATTGCCCTAAGCATAGAACATACCTAAAATTAACACTCATCAATCTTCACATCAATGCTTTCTACTATCTTACGTACTCGATTATTGTAGCATTTGTATGCTATGCTCCTTGAAGAATATCCAAGAAATATTCCTTGATTAACCCGAGAATCAAACTTGCCTGGTGAGTCATCACTGATCTTCATAAAGCATTTACTTCCAAAAATTTTGAAGTATTTTATCGAAGTAGGTCTTCCTTTCCATAATTCATACAGAGTCTTGTCATTATTTGGTCTTAGTTAGGCTCTATTCAAGATATACATTGTCGTTCTAACTACTTCTCTCCAAAACTCGACTTGTAAATCAGCTGCTAGTAACATTTGTTCTTGCCATTTCTTGCATGGATCTGTTTTTTCTTTCCACTACTCCATTTTGTTTAGGAGTTCTAGCTACGAAAAGTTTTCTTTTGATTCCATATAGATGGCAAATATCATTGAATTCCTTTGAAGTAAGTTCTCCTCCTCTATATATTCTAAGGCACTTGATTTTTTATTCTTTTTCATTTTCCACAAGAGCTTTGGAATTCTTAAAACATTCAAATGCTTCAGATTTAAACTTTATAAAGAATACCCACATCATTCTAGTATAGTCATCAACAAATAGAGCAAAGTACCTTTCGCCTTGTAGAGTTGGAGTTCTAGTTGGTCCACATAAATCTGCATGTATGATCTCCAAAGGTTTTGATGTTGAGAGCTCCTTAGTCTTGATGCAGGTTCTAGTTTTCTTTCCATGTGGACATGGGCCACACGCTACTTGATCTGGCTTGACAATTTTTGGAATGTCCCTTACTGCAATTGTTTTACTGATATTAACCAAGTTATCAAAGTTTAGATGCCCCAAACGTTTGTGCCATAACCAGTTTTCAACTGCTCGACTCATATAGCATTTGTCTTCTTGAATTTTACTCAAAATATATACATTGTCTAGTGTTCTTACTCCTTTTGCCAGAAGTTCACCTGAGGAATTCCTTACCTCACAATCTTTAGTACTGAAGACAACATTATGTCCTTGGTCATCTGGCTAACAATTGAAATATTGTGTTTGAGCCCTTCCACCAATAATGCATTTTGAGCTTTTCCCTTTCCATTAACAAGAGCAACAGTCCCTTTTCCAGTAATTTTAGCAAATCCACTTCCAAAAGATACATTTCCATCCTTCTTATTTAATAAGATAAACTTCTTTTGGTCACCTGTCATGTGTCTTGAACATCCACTATCCCTTTCCATTAACAAGAGCAACAGTCCCTTTTCTAGCAATTTTAGCAAATCCACTTCCAAAAGATACATTTCCATCCTTCTTATTTAATAAGATAAACTTCTTTTGGTCACCTGTCATGTGTCTTGAACATCCACTATCCCTTTCCATTAACAAGAGCAACAGTCCCTTTTCTAGCAATTTTAGCAAATCCACTTCCAAAAGATACATTTCCATCCTTCTTATTTAATAAGATAAACTTCTTTTGGTCACCTGTCATGTGTCTTGAACATCCACTATCCCTTTCCATTAACAAGAGCAACAGTCCCTTTTCTAGCAATTTTAGCAAATCCACTTCCAAAAGATACATTTCCATCCTTCTTATTTAATAAGATAAACTTCTTTTGGTCACCTGTCATGTGTCTTGAACATCCACTATCCACAAACCATTGATTTTCATCACTATGTGCACATAAAGCTAGACCACATTTATCAGTAGTAGGTTCCTCCTCCTTCAATTCTTCTCTTTTGAATGAACAATTTTGTGTATCATGGCCATAATCATTGCATTTTGGGCAAACAAGATCATACTTAGCCAAAGGATCAAATGAATTGTAAGTCTTGATTTGTCCTTGTGCTTTTAGGCTATGTGGCTTGCTTTGATGATTGATCTTATATCTTGAAATATTATACCTATGAGCTTTGCAATGCTAAGCTTGATGACCAAAGTTTTTACAATGAAAGCAATAACCAAGAAAGATTGTCTGACACCTGTTAGGATAGCCTTGACTTGATGTAGTATTCTTCCTTGGAGGTAGCCTTCATTCATTCCTTGGGTTGTTAAAGGTGGACCTTTGCTCTTGGTGGGATGGCTTCTCCACTTTTGGATCACTGCAAAGGATGTCAGCATAACTTCTTTGGATTTTTACATTCTCCTTTGTACTTGATGATTCTCCTTTGAAACTAATTCCAGACTTGTCATGCTGAGGTCTACTTTGCTCATCAAACATGGCTCTGCTCCTTCTTGGGCTTTTGAATCATGTAAAAAGGTTTAGTATTGAGTCAAATATGATTTAGGTATCCTCCACATCAAGTCGGCCTAAGAGAGATCAAGTCAGCCTAAGGATCCTAATTCGACCCACAAGAAGCCTATAAATACAAGCTAGTCAATGTCATTTGGAGCATCATCTCTCAAGCTAGTTCGATATCTCAAAAGTAGCTAGAGAAGTGCGAAGTTTGCTGTCGGGAAGCTGAAGGAAGTGTGAATTTGGGGAAGTCCAAGGAGAAAGAGAAAATAGAACTTTTGGTGCCTCTCTCTCTGTTTCGTGCTCTGAATTGGGAGATCGAAGTCTTCCATGTTTCGTTGTTGCCAAAAGCTGCTACTTAGTTGAAGTTGCTGGAAGGGGTTGAAGATCTGGGAGGCTGACTTGATGTGGAGGGAAGGCCTGGTCTTGACCTAGGGTGAAGAGTCTCAAAGAATACTATTGAAAGGAAGAATTATCTTGACTGGGTTTTCCCCTCGAGGGGTTTTTCCCTGGCATAGTGCTTATATCTTGTGTCTCTTGTTTTATAATCTTCAAACACATATAATATGGTAATTGCTTGATGAAAGATAAAGATAATAAAGAAGTAAAAGAAGCCAAAACACTCACAAGTAATTATCAAGAAAGGAGAATCAAACCCTAATCTAACTACTTTGATTTTCCAACATGGTATCAGAGCTTAGGTCATGAAGAGTTGAAGATCACTTTGTTGGCATGGATTCTCCCTCTATGTGAACTACATAAGAATAAATTTCAATGCTGTTGGAAGTTGGATCAAGGTCATCTACAACTTGTTCAACAAGGTTAGGAGTCAAGGATTCTTGGCTGCTCTTACAAGTTCTCTTACTGATGACAATGCATGGACCATTGATAGTGGAGCATCGAGACACATGACAGGTGAAAGTTAACTACTTCATACACTATCAAAGGAGCCATCTTATCATGCAGTGGAATTGGATAACAACAAAAGCTATGTTGTTAGAGGCCTAGGATCAATATCGTTGATGCTGGATAATGGATCGTTACATCTCAACAACATTCTATATGTTCCAGGTTTGAAAAAGAAATTTCTTTCTATTAGAAGATAGAAGGGAAAGATTTTCTTTTGTTGATGGGGAAAAGACTCTAGCATTGATAAAGCTAGGGTTATTAGAGTTCGTGAAGGAAGTATTTATAGGATCATTACACCACCTCCTTAAGCTTTGGCTCATATGAAAATAATGTTGATTTGGGGTTGCATCGAATGTGCTCTAGTCATGAAAATTGGTGGAGAGGCTAAAGCAAATGAGATCTCCAAGACCCAGAAATGGTTTGGACAGATTGTACCCGATTTGGGAGATATTAAAATAATTAATATTTTTAATGGAGTTCTAAGTTAACTTAGGAAAAATAAAATTTACGGTTATTATAAATTTGGTTAGGCAGGTTCAAAAGTATGGATCAAGCCAAATCTAATCTTAGTCGTTGATTAGAGATTTAATCTCGGTCGTTGAAGGACCAACGAGAAAAGTATAAGAGGCTCGAGGGTCAGTTGGAGAACACACCAGAGTGATCAGTCATTCATTTTGCTAGCGGGCTTGCTAAGCAAAAGTGAATCAGTGATCAACAACGAGGGGCAGTGAGTACTGGGCAAAGAGGCAAAGATAGTGCCAAGAGACTAGCGCAGAAGCAGAGAATGAGAGCAGCAACCAGAGTAGGCCACGCAGAGCCCAGCAGACAGCATAGAGCCCAGACGGACTGCGTCATCCACTCAGAAGGCAGAGGATGTGACACAGAGGGTCCCAGAGGCTGCACAGTCCCTCAGAGGGCTGACGCAAAGGGTCCTGGGTTTGACGCAGTGTAGCAGGAGGCTAACGCAGAGGCCAGAAGGGCCAGCGCTGAGCTTCAGAGTCGTCAAAGAGGGTTTCGTGGGACAGGTTTTCTGAATAATTGTTTCTGAATAGAGAGGTATTGTTGCCATGTATTTTTCTTTGTCGGGTGAGTCGATTACGCACCCAGTTGTACTCAAGGAAATACTGCATAATAATAAACCCTCAGAATAGTTGCACCGATTTTCTCGCATTGGGTTTTTCTGGGGACATTTGTCCAAAAATAACGGTGTCACTTGTGTGTTTGTTTTCTTTCAGCTGATGATTTGTAGATGTTGTGATTGTATTGTGTTTATTTTGGTATTTAAATGGTTTAAATAACTAGTTCAAAATTTACAAGTAGAAGAAATAAACCAGCAGAATACAGATTAATTTTCTAACAGATAGACTTAGAAAATTCAACAAATAAGTCCCATTGAGCTATGGCATAGGAGGTATGGTCATCTACATTATAAGGTCATCCCTACTCTTAGTCAATTGGTTCATTCTATTCCTAATATGAAGTTGGATCATGAAGGTGTATGCAAGGGATGCTCTTTGGTAAAACATACAAGAAATCCATTTCACAATAGTGAAACAGGGTCTAAAGAGATATTAGACCTCATCTATTCCGATGTGTGTGGGCTTATGTCTGACAAATCACTTGGAGGTCATCTCTACTATGTGACATTTATTGACGACCATTCTAGAAAAGCATGTCTCTACCTTCTCAAAACAAAAGATGAAGTATTTAATAAGTTCAAGGAGTTTAGGGCTAAAGTGGAAACCCTAACCAAAAGAAAGATAAAAACTCTGAGGTCTAACAATGGTGGGGAATACACTTCTAAGGAATTGATTGCATATTGTAAGGAAGCAGGTATTAAGAGGGAGCTCATTATTCCCTATTATCCGGAACAAAATGGATTGGTCGAAAGGAAGAATAGGTCAATTGAAGAAGGCATTCGAATTATGCCCCTTGATCAAGATCTACCAAAGTTCTTATGGGGAGAAGCAGCATACATTCAAAATAGAAGTCCTCATAAGAATCTTGATAATACAACACCCGAAGAAGTATTCACTAGAAAGAAGTCGAGTATGGATCAACTCTAAATATTTGGAAGTCCAACATATATTCATGTTCTAAAAGACATTTGTTATATTCTCAAAGAGTATGAAAGAAGACCTCTCAAGATAAGGTTTGCCAAAGAACAAAGGTACGCTTTAAAACATTGATTTCTTTTGTTTATTTATTTGACAATCTATTACTAACATTGTTGTGTCTAGCTATATTGAATCATAGTGATTATTGTTTTGGGTGATTCATCACTTGATAAATCTACCCACCCCCAATCATATTCTTAATTGTTTTTCTAGAACCCTAGACAGGTTCTGGAAAACCCTAACTTAAGGGTATGCTAATATGAATGACTGAAACCCTAAACTACTTAGGGTTACTGAGAAATGTTATTTGCAATTTTTGTTGATGTTTGGGGTTTTGGTAGGAGGACCTAACTTGTTATGATTGAATGATGAAGTCTAAAATCTCGAACCTTCGAAATATTGGTAATGTGGGGTTTTCTATGTTTCTACATTGAACCCCTAATTTAGTATGGTTTGGTGGAATGTGCAAGCAACACACTTACAATGTCTTAGAAATGATTTCCTTGGTATAAGTGTGTTTGTCTAATCAAACCCCAATTTAATCAAGTTAGTTGTGAAGTTGGGTTTTAATAACACATGATATGAAATGCATATGTATGATGATGAAGTCCTAGATGTATGAGTTGACTTATTTGTCAGTAGTCATGACTCCTAGGGTTTGGAAACAAGCCTTAGCCAAAGTTTGTCTTTCTAGAATTATAGTATTTGTGAAATTCTACGGTTTTGGAGTTAAACCTTAGTAGATGTGAAAATCTTTGATTAATGATGACAATATGACAATTTGAGATTTGTGTAAGATTGTTGAAATCTAAGTTGTAGTTGGGATTGATGTTTGATTGAAAATCTAGGGTTTACAACTAACCTTAGTGGAAGTTGGTCATGTTAATGACTAAGTTGTGATTGGTTTTGACTGATTCTTTTGTATGAAACCCTAGTGAGAAGTCTAACATATAAATTTTGAAAAATTGTTAGATGCTTTGTAGATCTATATTTGTTTGAATTGTTTCCAGGGTTTTCTATATGTTGTAGAAAGGTATGCCATACCTTTGGAAGAAACATTGAAACCCTAGATGTAATGCAAGTTGTTATGATGTAATCTAGGGTTTATCACAAAGTCCCTAGCAAGATGTTGAAGAGAATATGTCCCTTGTATGTAATTAAGTATGGGTATCTGATATGTATAAAGTTGAAACACTTCTGTGATTCTGATATGGCTAAATTCATGCTTCTATAGATGTGGTTGTACTTGCTATCTAGGTTGTGCAAGTACACAATCTTCATTTTGGGGAAGATGCTCGTTGATAAGCATGATGAGGATGATAATAACTCTGATGAAATGATTGGAAGCCACAAAAGACTCTCTGATGACGAAAGAAGAAGTAGAATTCCCTATGTTAAGAGAGAGTCTAGATCGAATCTCCCTAGGATAAGAGGATGGTTGAGAATATTCCTTGCATAGGAATGATTAGATCCTCTCTGGTTAAGAGGGAGTAATAGATATGATTATTTGTTTCATGTTTCATGCACTAGACCAGGACTAACAGCTATAAGTTTTAGTGAAGGCCATGAGTAGGAGAAAGAAATTGGAGAATGCATTTTGAGGTACTGCTGAAAGAAGAAAAGAAAGATCCAATTGAAGAACATGTTGTTGCATATGAAATAGGAAAGAAAAATGTATGATTGAGAAATCTTCTGTCAAAGATTCAATTGATAGTATGACTATGTAAAGTTGAGAAGCAACATCAAGTTGTCTAAAAGACCCCGGAGGTTTGTATTTGATTATGTACATGTGAAAGTATATTATTGGTTGGGGTTGTGTTTGTACAGGTGAATCTCTTTGATAGCATGTTGGTTACCAATCAATTTGATTGGGAGAGATTGGTTATTCTTGATCTGCTGGATCAAAGAGTGTTGAGGCTTTGTGAGTGAAGCATTCCGTGGGAGGACATCCGACCGACACTTTGTGTTGATGTACCGAAGTTGGAAAGGTGGTGTTGGTTATTGATCTTTGTTTATGGATACACACTTGGATCTTTCGGTTGGTTGTTAGCAAGTAAGCCTGATGGTACCTAGAGGGGCTCAAAGCTTGATTCCACCTTATTCCCACTTGGATAGATTGCCCTAGTCAGGAATCTAGTCCATGGCATTGCGGTGCCTAAATTGTTGACAGACCAATGGATAGATTGCCCTGATAAGAAATCTAGCCTATGGCATTGTGGTGCCTAAATTGTTGAGAGACCAATGGATAGATTGCCCTGGTCAAGAATCTAGTCCATGGCATTGCCATGCCTAATGTTCTTCATGGTTATATAGTTTGAGATCTTCCATTGTATTTGTAAATTATGAATACCTCCCTAGTTAAGAGGGAGTGTTGGAAAATGTAGCTATGTTCGGTCTTCATTAATGTACTTGAGTCATCATTAAATGTACTTGTCAAAAGAATAAAGAAAAGAATTTTTATTATTGTAACAATGACTTATTAAAGCATGGGTTTCATGCTTGGGTCATCATTATATTAGTCAAAGTCCCCATTGTGGACTTCTAGGATTAATATTGAGTTTATAGAGTCATTGTACATTCAAAGAGACCCTTCTTGGGCTTTTGAATAATGTAAAAAGGTTGAGTATTGAGTCAAATATGATTTATATATCCTCCACATCAAGTCAGCCTAAGAGAGATCAAGTCGGCCTAAGGACCCTAATTTGACCCACAAGAAGCCTACCAATACAAGTTAGTCAAAGTGATTTGGAGCATCATTGCTCAAGCTAGTTCAATATCTCAAGAGTAGTTGGAGAAGTACGAAGTCTGTTGCTGGGAAGCCAAAGGAAGAGTGAGTTTGGGGAAGTCTAAGGAGAAAGGAAAAATCGAACTTTAATTGCCTCTCTCTCTCTTTATTTCGTGCTCTGAATTGGGAGATCGAAGTCTTCCAAGTTTTGTTGTGGCCGGAAGTTGCCTGTTGCCAGAAGTTGTTGCCTATTCGAAGTTGTTGGAAGGAGTCGAAGATCTAGGAAGTTAACTTGGTGTGGAGGGAAGGTTTGGTCTTGGTCTAGGGTGAAGAGTCTCAAAGAATATTATTGAAAGGACTAATTATCTTGACCGGGCTTTCCCCTCAAGGGGTATTTTTCCTTGGAATAGTGCTTATATCTTGTGTCTCTTGTTTTGTGATCTTAATACACATAATATGGTAATTGCTTGATGAAAGATAAAGATAATAAATATGTAAAAGAAGCCAACACACTCACAAGCAATTATCAAGAAAGGAGAATCAAACCCTAATATAACTATTTTGATTTTCCAACACATCAGAATATCTAGACAGCACTGCAGAAAGATAGAAAAGAGTGCCTTTGAATCAATTACTTATGATATGAGAAATTTAGCCACTAGGAATTAGTGATAAGTTATCAATATTGAGGACTTGCTCAAATTTGAAGAAGGTAACAAGAATTAGTTAAAAATATAATGAGTAATAGCGACAACTAGATCTAACCTTGTTACCACTCAATCTAGCAGGCGTCCTAGGAGGGGTTCCAAAGGGGAAACTACTAGACCAAGTGGCAACAATGAGACAATGACCCACCGTCACCTTAGTCAATGTCCCCTGCTCTTTACAGACTTTCACCAATGGGAGGAGTTCCAGTAAAAAGGAAATCATAAGGAAGGAAAAGTCAATGATAGGATGTATAGTGATTCCTAACGCCCATTCACAAGAGAGACTCAAACCATAGGTTTGCTTGCTTTAAGGTCAAGGGAAGGGGCTCTCTAAGAAAGGGTTAAAAGGAGGCCTAGGCCTAGGGATTATGGGTAGTCCTTAATAAGGATGCCCTAAACTTAAGACTCTTTGAGATAGCAGGACCTCTCTTTAAGCTCATGTGAGATGACAAGCATATCAAAGCTTGGGACCACAAGAGAGACCTAGGGGGTCTATATTGAATTTACACGACCTTGGGTCTAGGTTATAGTGTTAAAATCGTTGACGCTACCAAATCAAGAATCTCAACCATAAACTACTTTCCACAACGGAAATATAAAGCAATAAATCACATATGCACAAATATACACACTTTTTAACGCAATAAATCACATATGCACAAATATACACACTTTTTTGAAGATTCTTCAGTGAAAATCACATAAAGATACTTTTGTCAACACGTTTCGAACCAACCAGTGTGGTCCATCGTCAGGACAAGTTGAATGAGCAGATCTCGCTTTGCACATTAAATAGATAGGGCAGAATATCCAATGACCCACACAACAGCTAGATTTGACCGAGAAACGACTAGTTTGACTTTGATAAGGGGTAAAAACTTTATTTATTTAAATAAGTTAAAAAGGTTATTAATATTCTTATTAAAACAAATGTAAGTGGACCATTTTATAAATATATATTAGAATAAGTAAAATTAATATATTATCATAAAATAAATTAATTTCAAAAGGTTAATATAAAATATAAAATTAGAGTGATCTATAAATATTCAATTAAATTCTAATATAAGTTAAAGGAATAAATATAATATAATATTATAAATAAATTAACTTGAAATTGTTTTTGAATAAGTAAAATATATATTAATTAAAATTGTTTAGATAACTTAGATTTTTTTTTTTTTTTTTGTCTGGAGACTTGTTGATTGAGAAGAATGGAGGGTTCTCGAGTATCCATGGTTTCAGAAGGACGTTTCTATGCCGTCGTCGCCCACGGAGATCAGCGTTCCGGATCTGCTTGGCGCCTGGCTTCGGGGATTACAGAACTTGTTTCTTTTTCTTGGTTTATGCCCGGTTCCTCTGCTGGAAAGACTCATGGCTCGAATCAAAGTTTGCAGGGGCAGGAGGTTTTTCACATTCTGGGTCAACTCGGCTTGTTCACGGTGGATCTGGGCTCCATTCCACAAAACCCTGGGCGTGCCGATTCAAATCAACCAAATCTAAACTGCACGGGGGGTCCGACCTGGCTAGGCAGCAATGACTGCGCCATTTGGAAAGAGATGCGGATGATCTCTCCTCTGTCCTCTTTCGGTCTGCTAAGGGAGGTCCAAATCGCCGCTCTATGGCTTTCTTTTACAGGTATTGCTCAAGTATGGGGCGGGCGATTGGGACTGGATCCTGTGCGGACAGAGGCTCCCCTATTTAACATCTCCGCAGAGAAGGCATATATGCCCTGGACAACCTTCTCAGATTCGGAGTTGGATGGCTCAAATCTGACAAGAAATGAGACAACCCAGGTTGTCAGATCCAGTTTCCAAATCTTTGTAAAGACGCCGAAAGGAAGCACAATTGTGATCTGGACTTATGACAGCGACAGGGTTTCAGATCTGAAGAATAAGATCGCCGATCAGACTGGCTACCCAGCTGAGGAACAACCTCTGTTAAATGAGGGCAGATCGATGCAGGAATGCAGCACCATGCAAGAATATAACATCAAGCCAGGCTCTACAATCATTCTCAATATGAGACTTCGAGGAGGAGCTGAAAATGCTAGAATAAGCTCGCAAAGCAAAGGGTCCTTTAAGGAAGCAGTGAAGGGCAAAGGGAAAAACCCCACAGCTGTCCCTGAACCTCCGGGGCAGTACATTGTATATCAAATGCTGGAGAGCCCATCGATCTCCATCGAAATACCAGAGGTAAATGCTATATATTCAGATCTACGAAAAAATGCAGTTATCTGTAGATTTAATGGCTTTTGGCCTAGAACCGATGCATTGTATCAATGGATCCACTCGGTTTGGACAAAAAATTGCCAAATCTACCTATATCCTAAGGGGTTTTTTATAGTAAATTTTGACACAGAAGAAGAAAAGGAAACAGTACTCAACCAAGGGCCATGGTTCTGGGGTAGTGTTGGACTTTTTATTACCCCTTGGTTTCCTGAATTTGATGCCAATACCATGGTGGTATCAAGGATGCCAGTATGGGTTAGGATGCATAATCTTCCTTTACATTTCTGGCATTCAAAGGCTCTAATAGCAATTGGAAATACTTTGGGGCGAATGTTAAAGATAGACGGAGAGAGATATATAAAAGGAATTTTTACCTTTGCCAGAATAAGTGTCGAGGTAGACCTCAGCCGAGGGGTACCTGAGAGCATTATCCTGAATTTCAATAATACACAGTGGAAACAATCTTTGGACTATGAGAATACAGCTTTCAGATGTCGGGGATGTCAACAAACAGGTCATCTGAATAATGCATGTCCATGCCTCAACAAGAGCAAGCAACAACAAAGGAAGCCGAAAGGATGGCAGAACATAGATGTTGCATATAAGAAGACAGCTACAGCAAAGAAAGAAGAACAAAATACAGCAAAGGATAAAGAACAGGACAATAAGGATAAGGAGATGAACAAGGAAAAGGAACAAGAGCTGCAGCTGGAAATAAATGGTAATAAACGAAGCCACAGTCTTGAGGGATCGGATTCAGATAAGGAGCAACCAATGAGTACAATGGAAAACCAGCTCGCCGTTATTGATTCCACTCCCAACATGGATGGTTGGCGAAAAGTGGAAAAGAAGAAGGGCAGGAAGACATAGGCCAGCTGGGTTTCTTTTTTGGGCTACTCTTCGCAATATAGGAGCAGCTCTTTTATTTTTTCTTTTTCTGCTTTTGGCAGGGCTGTATTCTGAGGGTTGTATGATCTATTTTCACACAGCCAAATTGAATGCTTAATGCATATACTATGTAACTTTTTATTTTAATAAAAAGTTCGATTTTTTCTTTGGAAAAAAAGACAAAGTTCTTATATAAAAAATAGAGTATAATGTAAATTATATTTTATTAAAATATTAAGTTAAGGAAGCATTTATTTATAAATAGATATTAAAATGAAATTAATTTTATATTCATAGTGAAAGAGTTTTTAGAATATAAATATGTGTTAGAAAAATATTACAACATTAAGAAATTAATTAATAGTCTATTTAAATAGTATATAAGTTTTAAAATTAATTAATTATAAATAGATTAATTTTATAAATTAAAAATAAATTAAGGTTTAAATTAATCATCAAAGAGTTTTAAAGTGAATAAATATTAGAGAATTCAAGTGTTAGAAAAATATTTTTATATATTTTTATAAATTAAAATAAAATTAATTTTATATTCATAATCAAAGAGTTTTTAGAAATATAATATCAAGGGTTAGAAAAATATTACAATATTAGAAACTAATTAATAGGCTATTTAAATAGTATATTATTTTTAGATTAATTAATTATAAAATAGATTAATTTTATAAATTAAGTTTAAATTCATCATCAAAGAGTTTTTAAATGAATAAATATTAGAGAATTCAAGCGTTAGAAAAATTAATTAATAGCTTATTTAAGGGACCTCTTAACACCATTCGTAAGTCCCTCAGATCAATAAAGGATCCTATTGACCCCAACCACATGAAAGGAGTTTATATTATTCCTTGTTCATGTGGGACCCCCTATATTGGTGAGACTGGTCGCTCCATTTATCAAAGGATTAGTGAGCACGCAGCTGACCTGAAGCATATGAGAACCAAGTCTTCCGCTTTAGTCTGCATGTGGAGAAAACCAATCATCATGTCTGCATCGAGGAAGCTAGTGTGATTGCAAGAGTGTCGCAATTCCATCACCGGAAACTTAGGGAAGCCCTTCAGATTGAAAAAAGGCAGAACAATCTCAATAGAGAAAATGGCTGGAAGATTAGTTGTTGCTGGGTCCCAACCCTCTCCTCCTAGTTGTTCTCTTCCTTTCTTCCCCTCCCTTAAATAAGCTATTAATTAATTTTTCTAATGCTTGAATTCTCTAATATTTATTCATTTAAAAACTCTTTGACGATGAATTTAAACTTAATTTATAATTAATTTATAAATTAATCTATTTTATAATTAATTAATTTAAAACTAATATACATTTAAATAGACTATTAATTTATTTCTAATATTGTAATATTTTCTAACCCTTGATATTATATTTCTAAAAACTCTTTTGATTATGAATATAAAATTTATTTTATTTTTAATTTTAAAAATATATTAAATATTTTTCTAACACTTGAATTCTCTATATTTATTCACTTCAATACCATTTGATGATTAATTTAAACTTAATTTAATTTTTAATTTATAAAATTAATCTAATTTATAATTAATTAATTTAAAACTTAATATACTATTTTAATAGACTATTAATTTAATTTCTAATATTGTAGTTTTTTTTCTAACACTGATATTTTATATTTCTAAAAAACTCTTTCACTATGAATATAAAATTAATTTCATTTAATATCTATTTATAATTATATGTTCCTTTACTTATATTTATTTAAAATATAATTAACTATTACTCTATTTTTATATAAGAACTTTGTTATCTAACAATTTTAATTAATATATTTTACTTATCATCAAACAATTCAAGTTAATTTATTTTATTATATATTTATATATGTCCCTTAGCTTATATTAGAATTAATTAAATATTTATAGATCAACTCTAATTTTAATATTTATAATAAACTTTTGAAATTGATTTATTTTATGATAATATATTAATTTTACTTATTCTAATATATATTTATAAAATGGTCCACTTACATTTATTTTAATAAGAATAATAATAACCGTTTTAACTTATTTGAATAAATAAAGTTTTCACCCCTTATCAAAGTCAAACTAGTTGTTTCCCGATCAAATCCAGTTGTTGTCATTTTAGCCATTACCTTGTCTAAAAATTGGGTCATTGGATATTTTGCCCTATCTATTTAATGTGCAAAGCGAGATCTACTCATTCAACTTGTCCTGACGATGAACCACACTAGTTGGTTCAAAACGCATCGACAAAATTATCTCTATGTGATTTTCGCTGAAGAATCTTCAAAAATTTGATATGGATCACAAAAGCCTAAATTCTATAATATACACACTTTTTAACAAAATTGTACAATATTGTACAATCACCAACCTTCATTATATTAACCCAACTCTGAATAATACAACAGTCTATGGTATACAAGATACAATGAAAAACGTCGTTGCAGCTTCTATGTCGTATCTTGTCCTGTATGTCCTTTGCTTCTATACTGCTCACTAGTTGCCCCTTACTCTTTCAAAGGACAAGACATCAAGACTCCAGGAGGGCTGCCACCTAACACTATTGCATGTCACTTCTGCTGCATGTACATGGGCTCATCAATCTGCTCTTTGGGTTGGCCAATTCCCGAGCTTCAATTTACCTTCTAGTAGTTTCTTTCGTCCATCAAAGAGCTATTGATAAGGCTGCAAACTTCACCCAATCTTCAACTATCTTCATCACTTCTAGTCTAAAGCTACTTTGGGTAGCCAACACGCTGCCCTCCACTAGACCAATGGCACCCAATACTTCACTATTAGTTCTGCTCCTAGGATGGACTCTTCGCCTCCTCGGAAAGTTCTCCACATGGCACCAACAGGTTGCACAATCAAACTGATCCAAACTGGTCACTGCTTGAGCCAACACACATCAACCTTCCACTCCAAGTTTGTTGTCCCACACTGCCCTTGACTATCACTGGTTAGTGCTTCTTTTGCAAGTTGCAACAGCCCTTAACCAATCCCTTAACAGCGTCCAAAAATCTACGACATACCCTTAGGAGACCCCTCTTCTACCACGATGTTGTCATAGGCATATATCAGTCCTTAATCTGCCTCTACGCACACCTTACTGTGGTGCTATGGCCTACGGCCTAGCACACAGTAATATTGTAGCTTACGGCTAGCAAGATGATAGAAATATGTCCACAAAACACTGCCCAAACAGACTCAAAACACTTACCTCTGCCTCAGCCTTCTAGGGAGCTACCTCAGCCTCCCTTTCAACAAACTCGGCCCTCAAACAGACCCTATAAATGGCCCTAAACTCCACTTTGTGCCTTCCTCCTTTCCTGCGATAATTTCAAAGTACCCTTCTCTCCTTGATTGAGTTCTTTTCTTGAGCATGTGTGTTGCACAATGGATGCCTTAATGACTCCAATTCACCCTTTATTTATACACGAATAAAGGGGTTCCACGAATTCATGAAGGGACATGTCCCTTGGACAATTTTACTTCAAGCCTACATGACTTGAATACCAAATAATTATTTGTCACCTTCAAAAATTCATTTCTCCACTTCTACAACTTAGAATTTGACGATTCTCAAAGCGTTGGATTCTCCTTTCCGCCCTTTATCGTCTCATGCCATCACATGTAGAAAAGTGCTTTTGGAAATGCACGAAACATGATTTGGTGCAAAACCACATACGCGGGTTCCAAGCCCACAAGTGACCCTTGTGGCGCTTTGCCCTCCAAACCCTGAACCATAGGGCTTGGAGTACCTCCCAAGCTACTCATAAATCAACAGTCCATGCAAGTCCTAGGGTTTTGGGATGGTCGTAAATAATATGACTAGGCCAAATGAGGATAAGAGGAAGGGGTCAAGAGAGATTAACTTCCTCCGAGTTTTCCAGCACAATAGGCCCCTTGGAATGTTGCTAACCTAGAATGACGTAAACCCAAGCGATTTTGGAGCTAGGGCTTGGTGTTTCTCACAAACCGACAGTGGGATTGGCTTCAAACTTGGAGGGCTAGTGGGAGACACCCTAGCGCAGTTCCTTGCCAACTTGCTCTACAAATTGATGGCTCAAATGGAATTCGTTGGATGCCCTATGTTAAAGTTGGCAACTAGTGATTAATTCCCTCATTTGGAAGCTCCTCTTTTGATGACACTCTTCACCCTTGAAGCATACTTGACGGCATCATTCTTCATTTGAAATTTTGGAGTTTTTCTCCACCTACAATTGCCTCAAAATCAAGTCGGCCCCAAGTTGCAACTCTTCAAGTCAAACCAGTGATGAATAGACATCTCTTTTCACCTTTCCTCAACCCCTATAAATATAAGTCAAGACCTCCTCATTTTGGCACATTCATTCATAACACTTTCTCTCTCATCTTCTGATTGGTCCATACAACTTCTGAAGCAACTCTATCTTCCACACGTGTGAAGGGTTCCTTGGCTGTTTTGTTTTCCTGCGTTGACTTTCTGCTCTAAGGAGACTTTGAACAGCATTAACTTCTGTACTTTGAGGACTGCCTGACTATGCTTTGACCAGGAAAGGATCTATCCTAGTAGGCTTCATTGTTTGGCACATAAATCGAGGAAGGTGTTGTTTGACTAGGTTTTACCACATGCTTGGAGAAATGTTTTGACCACAGGGTGACTTCATCATTTGACCAAGTTTGACCGCCATTTTGTTGCTTGTTTTTGTTGTTGTTTGACCACCATGGAAGGTCGGGTATCCTTGACTTTAACCAAGATGAAGAGGAATTGTTTGACTGTTGCATTGACTGTTGACTGTTCTCTAGTAACAGCAAGTTGACTATTGTTGACTTTTCAAAATTCCAGACCTTCATCAAGTTTACCATATTTGACCTCATCAATTGGACATTGGTCTAGATATTTTGCAAAAGTCAAGTAACATTGGCTTTGACTTTCATCATGTACTCTATTGGATATTCTCTCTTTGTTGAACATTTAATATTTGATAATAAGGATTGATTAAGGATGTTCCCCCTCTGGAGGCTTCTCCCTTGCTTTAGCCAAATATTGGTGTTCTCTTGTTTTGACTTGTCTTCTGCATTTATTTTTATGTTCTATTTATAGTTATTGTCAATGTGAATTAATGGTTTGTGATTGCTACTCGAAATTAGAGTAGAATTGTCATTGGGCTAATAAAAGGACATTGAAGTAATTGTTACAAGCATAGAACATGCCATTATTATCTAAAATTAACATCGGATCAGAGCTAAGGTGAGGACAAGCCCAAGCAAGAGAAAAAACAATCACCAAGATATTTGTTGACAAGGACTAGTCTCCATGGTTGCTACCTCATATTTCAAGACTGAGGATAAGCTCAATGACAAGTCAGATTATCATGTCTGGAATATGACTCTTGATTTGACTTTGGAGGAACATTAAGTATTGGACTATGTGCAAGGGAAAGTGGTGGAGCCTCCTTCAAATGCACTTGCTGCTACTAGAACAAAGTATAGAAAAGGACACCTAGTTTTGGTGAGCTACTGGCTAGATGCGCTCAAGAGGAAACAAGAATGTTGGAGACAGATAAGTCCTACAATGGAAATGAACCTATTGCGTTCTTTGCTCATGCTAAAAGGAGGAATGATGTTGGTCCATCTAATTCAAGGCGACAAGGTCAAGGATCTAAGAAGGGATTTAACGCAAAAGGAAAAGGAAGATGCTACAATTGAAACAAGTTCGGCTACTATGCTAGAGAGTGTCCTCGCAAAAAATCCCTCCAAGGGATGACAACAACAACAACAACAACTACAAAAGCTATAACAATCAAAGAAACAACAAGTATAACAATAAAGGAAAAAAGAATGCTATTGTTGCCTAAGAAGGAAATAATTGACCCCCCAAGAGGATAAGAAATGCCAGGTATGATGAAAATAATGTTGTAGAAAAACAAGATGAGTTTTACCTTCTTTTTGCTCTATCTGCTGCCTCTCCTCCGGATACTTTGGATCATTGGTTAATTCATAGTGGAGCCTCAAAGCATTTCACTGGACACAAGGAGGCCCTTTCAAATTGTTAAAATTGGCAATTAGGGCCAAACTCAATGTGGGTCATCTTATTAATGGACGCTGATATTTTTCTTGGATCCCTCTCATCGATAGGTTTAGGATTGATCTAAAGATCATCCGAATCCGATAAGTATTCATGGAGATATGAATTTATTTGTATTATGGGACAATTCGTCAAGGTCGGCCAGCAACCAAATAAACCCCACTTGTGCTCAACGTTTTAGTATAAATAGAGGTGGCCTTCAAGTCATTTCAACACACTTGGAATCTCTTCCTCTACTTGTCTTCGGGTTTTAGTAGGAGGAGAGATCCTAAGGGATAACGCTGTCATAATCCAAAGGGCAGAAGCCGAAACTACTGGGAATAGCCAAAATTGCCAGAACTGCCGAGAACTGGCAGGAAAATTCGGAACTGTCGAAACTGTTGGGAATTGCCAGAACTACCAGGAATAGCCAGAATTGCCGGAACTACCAAGAATAGCTGGAATTGTTGGAACTGCCAGAAACTGTCGGAACTGCTAGGAATAGCCGGAACTGCCGAGAATAGTTGGAACTGCCAAAACAGTCGGGAAAGTTGACGCAGAGAGTCGAAGCCAGATTTGTCGGGAACTGTCGGAACTCCCAGGAATAGCCAGAACTGTCGGAACTGCTGGAACTATCGGGAATAGACGAAATTGCCAGAACTGCCGGAACTGTCTAGAATAGCCGAAATTTCTGAAACTGTCAGAATAGCCAGAGCATCTGTCTCCAAAGGAGAGCAACATGCAAGGGACAACTAACTAACATTGGGACAGTTGTATGGTACTTAGCAGCTAATACACCAAGCATGCAATGTTATAGCTAGCATGCAAGGGACATCTAGCATGCAACAGCAAGCATGCTAGGGACAACAAGCAAGCAAGATGCAACCAGCACATAGGTCAGTATGGCAACAAGGTGCAACAATGGCACATAATGCAATACAGTGATGGGTATAGTCATGATTAATGAAGCATGATGAGAGGCTACATAGTGATGATGGGTGCAGCATGGTGCAGCATGGTGAGGTGCAACATGATGACAAAATGTAGCACAACAATAGATGAAGGAGTCACCTTGGAGAATCAGTTGAAGCAGCATGTCTTCAACTAATCTCATGTATCATCTTCTTAGAGATGATCTATGCTCTTATCTAGATAAGTCAAAGTGTTGACTTTTGTTGTAAACGTACTATCTCTCTCTCTGCTGAACTATTGAAGAACATATATAAGAAGAATTGATCAAGGGTTTCCCCACATTGGGGTTTGTCCCTGGCTAGTGCCACATCTTGTGTCCTCTTGTTTTGGCTTGTCTTCTGCGATTTATGTTTATGTTCTATCTGCAGTTTACTTTATTGCTGATGTGATTGCTAATCTGGAGAAGATATTGAGCTAACTATGAAAATTGAAATAAATTGCTCTAAGCATAGAACATACCTAAAATTAACACAAATTTAGTTGAGAGGAAAACTAATCTAAAAATTATTCTTGGAGATAAAGCCACCTACATCGTGGAAGGGATATGAACTATTACTCTTCACTTGAACTAAGGTCAAACCATACATCTTCAAGAAGTCACGTATGTGTCCAATTCGAAGAAGAATTTGGTGTCTATTTTTGCGATGGAAGACAAGGGCTTCAAGGTAGCTTTCATTGATGGAAAGGTAAGTGTATGGCATAGAAACCTCAAAGATGCTTTTGCTCTTGGGTTTAAGGTTGATGGTCTTTATCAAGTTGGTGGTTGTCCTTTGGGAGCCCTGACAAGTGATACCTCTATTCAATGTGAGCTATGGCACCGGAGATTTACCCACTTACATTACAAAGCCTTACCTGAGGTTAGAAAGATGGTCACAGGAATGCCCAAGTTTCATATGAACCATGAAGAAGTCTGTCAAGGTTGTGCAGTTGGGAAACATACAAAGGGACCATTCCCTTCTAGTGAGAGCAAGACAAGTGATATTCTTTAGTTGATCCATTCTGACTTGTCTGGTGTCTTGCCCGTAACTTCATTAGGAGGATACTCATACTATGCAATTTTTGCGGATGACTTCTCATGCAAAACATGGATTTTTTTCTTGAAGAAGAAGGATGAAATATTCAAATGGTTCCATTCTTTCAAAGTGTTGGTGGAGAATCAAACAGGAAAGAAGATCAAGACGTTAAGCACTGACAAGGGAACCGAATATAAATCTAATGAAATCAATGACTTTTGCAGCGAGGCAGGCATTAAGAGGGAGACAACCATTCCATATACTCCAAACCAAAAAGGTGTTGTTGAAAGAAAGAATCGAATTGTGGGGAAACGCTGCTAACATTGTTGTATATGTTCAAAATAGAAGCCCTCATCAAGCTTTGGATTTCAAGGCACTCGAAGAAATCTGATGTTTCTGAATTTAGAATCTTTAGTTGTCATGTGCATTTTCATGTCCCCAAAGAGAAAAGGAACAAGTTGGAAGCTTCTTGGAAGAAAGGTGTATTCGTTGGATACAGTGAAAATTCAAAGGCATATAGAATTTATGTTCCTGGTCAAAGAGAGGTAAATGTAAGTAGAGATGTTACTTTTGATGAAGACACTACACTTGGGAAAGCCAAAGATCTCCCCATCTCAAGGAAGGATGATGATGTTGCTGAAAAACAAGAACTTACAATGGATGAGCCTATCCCAATGTTGATGGCCCAATGGATCCTCTTAATCCACCTCCTTATGATTCCTCTACCTCAAAGAAAAGACCACTATGGGTCTGGGATACTCTTCAAGATGCAAAAAAACATTTTGCCCCTAGAGGAACATTTCGAGAAACTAAGAAGCCTAACAAATATCAAGGATATTTGGCTGCCATGAGTACTATCCTTCAAACTAAACCTTGCACTTTCAAAGAAGTTGTAAAACACCAAGTATGGAAAGATGCAATGGCTGAGGAGTATGAGTCAATCATGAAGAATGATATCTGGGAAGTGGTGCCTAGACCCAAGGACAAGTCTGTGGTCACTTCAAAATGCTCGATACACACCAACAAGCATAGATAAGGATGGCCCGTTAAAGATGCATGAATGAGAGTGACTTCATTTTCGCGAGCAAGAAATGATCATAGCCCAGGAGGGACAGACTGAGAGTGCTTATGGGGTAATGCTGGTACGATTCTTACTATCTTATATATTGTTCTAATTAGATATTGCATTGTTGTCTTCCCTATTTAGATCGCCCTTAAAAGCTTTCCTCCCTCTATATAATATCGGGGGACTCGCTCTGCTCAACAAACATGTCTCCCTACATCAAATGGATGTCAAGACTGCTTTCTTGCATGGCTCACTTAAGGAGGAAGTCTACTTGGAACAACCTCAGTGGTTTGAAGTACAAGATAGGACATATGTATGCAGGTTAAAGAAAGCCCTATAAGGTTTAAAGCAAGCCCCTACAGCTTGGTATGAGAGGATTGATAGCAATCTTATGAAGTTGGGATTTACAAAGAGCTATACTGATCCAAGCTTATACTTCAAGGTCGAAAAGGACATGCCACTTATTTTGGTCTTATATGTAGATGATCTATTTATGACTGGTGTAGACCCCATCATCTATCCATGCAAGAGGGAGTTGACTTCTGAATTTAAGATGAAGGACCTAGGACTGGTGCATTACTTCCTAGGCTTGGAGGTCTAGCAAGAGCCAGGCGATATTTTCCTTTCTCAAGGGATATACATTGTAAACTCTTAGAAAGATGTGGTATGGTGGAATACAAATATATGTCTACTATGATGGAACTAAATTTTAATAAGCTATGCGATAGTGTTGTTGGCCTCGAATAGGAAAATCCTTCTTAATATAGACAACTTGTAGGGGCCCTGATGTTCTTGGTAAACTCCCGATTGGACATATGCTTCGTTGTAAATACTTTGACTCAATTTATGGTTGAGCCTCATCACATACATTGGGTTGTTGCAAAAAAAATTCTAAGATATCTTCGCAGCACTATCAACAATGGTCTGAGGTACACTGCCGGGAATTTGAGACTACATGGATATTTTGATGTTGACTGGGTTGGCAGTGTGATAGATAGAAAAAGAACGTCAGGATGTTGCTTCTCTTTGGGATGTGCTTCGATCTTGGATGAGCAGAAAACAGTAATCAGTTGCTCTAAGCACCACCAAGGTCGAATATATTGCAGATAGTATGGCTTGTTGTGAAGTTATTTGGTTGAGGAAGCTCTTCAATGAGTTATTTGAGCATGTGCTAGATACCATCACCATTTATTGCGATAACCAAAGTGGTATTCATCTTTCAAAGAATCTCGTGTTCCACGACTAGTCCAAGGATATTGATATCCAGTACCACTTGATCTGGGATATGGTAAAACGAGGAACAATAAGGATTGATGAACAAGTAGTTGACATCCTCGCAAAACCCTTATGGAACGCCAAGTCATTAGCCTCCCAAGAGACACTTGGAGTTGCGAAAAGACCCTTTCATGAGGGTCTTGCTTGAGTTGGACATTGCGCTTTGGGGGCCCTGGGGTACTTCTTGGAGTTACATGAGCACAGGGTGAATGGTTCACCTTCCCTTGTGAAGTATATACCCCAGCATGATTAAGCATACGGTGAGTGGTTCACCTTCCCCTATGGTTGATGACACATGCATAGGATGAGTGGTTCACCTTCTCCTATGACATATGAGCAAGATGAGTGGTTCACCTTCTCTTTGCGGATGCCCTAGCATACATCTTACCCTTGCAATTTGGGTCTCTTGGAAGTACCTCTCATTTGGCCAATGAGTTGGGAAAAGTAATTAGGGACCATAGCACTGCAAATGGACGCACATGTATTGTCGTACTACCTATGTCTACGATGCATGATGTTCAACAACTTGGTCGCCCAGGATCAAGTCCGATTGGGGTTCTACCCCTGGCTATGTGGACTGACTTTCATCAGTAGGAAGAAAGTGGTAATGTCTTGTGACTCACTCTTGATCGATCCTTCTTATTATCCATGATATCAATCTTCAACAAAGATGAGACAAAATGCAGATATAGTACATGATGATGAAGATGGCATGATGAAGGATGGATATTGGAAGGTGGAATTCTCCCTAGTTGAGAGAGAGTGTTAAAGTTGACAACTAGGGATCAATTCTCTCATTTGGCAGATCCTCTTTTCATGACACTCTTCACCCTTGAAGCAAACATGATGGCATCATTCTTCATTTGAAATTTTGGAATTTTTCTCCACCTACAAATGCCTCAAAATCAAGTTGGCCCCAAGTTACCCCTCTTCAAGTCGGCCAAACAAAAACATATTATAATAAAAAAAGGGATGTATTAAAATTAAATTTATAGGTCAGGGTCGTTGACGCCTTGGGCAACCGGAAAAAAAAACAAAGTTGCCCAAAACTCTACCAGCTGTGTATTGCCACATCCGTTGTTGTTACCGAGATATAACATGCCAACTGTAGCCTCACCCTCGTCCATCGCATTATTTCTCAACCCATAAATCACACCTTGCCACTGTACAATCTTGCATTCATTAAAATTGCATTAATTATTGGGGTAATACATCAAAAAGATTGAATTTTTGTATAGTTGTCCTACAACCAGAATCGAGGGTCCCATTTGTGCCTGGTTGTTGATGTCAATGTATTGTACCCATATGTACAGTGCCAGGTCACTTAACTTTCAACTTTGATTGACGCATCCAAGCTACCATCGAACCTTGCTTTCCATACAGCCATATTCTACTCTGTGTACCGGTGTACCGATTCGTACAGTTACATCTTCTATGGACCAACTTATTAGGTGTCAATAAGAGTAACATTATTAAGTTATTTCTCAACCATAAATCACACCTTGCCACTGTACAATCTTGCATTCATTAAAATTGCATTAATTATTGGGGTAATACATCAAAAAGATTGAATTTTTGTATAGTCGTCGTACAACCAAAATCGAGGGTCCCATTTGTGCCTGGTTGTTGATGTCAATGTATTGTACCCATATGTACAGTGCCAGGTCACTTAACTTTCCACTTTGATTGACGCATCCAAGCTATCATCGAACCCTGCTTTCCGTACAGTCATATTCTAATCTGTGTATCGGTGTATCGATTCGTACGGTTACATCTTCTATGGACCAACTTATTAGGTGTCAATAAGAGTAACATTATTAAGTTATTTACAAAAAAGTTGAAATCAAAAGTTATAGTATTAAATTAAATTACTAGAGATATCTGATACAAAGGACAAGGGACTAAGAAAAAATATATATATGAAGGCTTTCAACATTATAGAAGTTATACATAAATATTAAAAAGGAGTATTTCAAGTATACATATATTAAAAGACATTTAATAACTGATAATTGTGTGAAGAGAAAGGATTAGACACACAATTTTATAAAAAAAAAAAATATATATATAATATATATAATATATATATATATATATTCTCAAAGCTCATTAAAAAAGAAAAACAAGAAAAAATTAAAATAATAAAAAGCAAAATGATATATATTAAAGACTTTTATAAAGTCTATCTATATAAGTAATCAAGGAAAAAAATATTAAAGATTTATTATTAAAAGTTGAAGGGGTAATAAAGTGAAGTCTTATAAAGGGCTTACTTCATACCCTAAGTTCATATTGATAAAGCAAAATGGAATTAATCACTAACAAGAAAGAAATTGAGTCTAATTCAGAAATGAAAGAGAGAAGATTTCCTAAAACTTTTAGTATATGTCTTGGTACGCTATTTAAAATCAAAGGATCACATGTGGGAAATAATGTTATCATCTCTATTGATCCTACTCAAAATAATAATTATGTTAGTACTAAATGTGCTAACCAATTAGTGATTCCTGAATCAAATATAATTGAAACGAAATTTGTTGACACAAGTGACAAACAACACAACATAAGCAATCTACAACTAAGTATTGGAGACTATACTTTTGTCTCGCAATTCACCATTAAAACCTTATTTTGCGACAATAGTGATATAATTTTGGGTTCACCCTAGATCGAATCACTAAGATCTATTATCCTAAATATGAAGAAGAAGTTTTTGACATTTTGATACAAAGAGAAAAACATTACAGAATGTTACAGTGAAGCCAAGTTTCATAATACTAAAAGACATACAAGATATTTCAAAAGTAATTTTTCAAAAAGGTAAAAAAGTACTACAAAATATGCAAAGAGAAGTTGATAACATCACCACTGACAAAAATGAATAAGTTTCTCGACTAAAATACCATAGTGAAAAATTATTAACACAAATCAAGAAGCTTAAAAAGGGCAAAAAGTCATTAACAGACAAGTTAGAACAACTTGCTCAAGAACTATCAAAGTCTCCAGTCGTAACAGTCCAAGTTGAAGATAAGGGAGCAGATACCAATGTAGTGAATGTCACAACTCAAGGAGATGACAAGCAAGTTGAAGAAAATATACACTTATATGTTGCGGTTCAGATGATGAACATCCAAAGTGAAGGCTCTGTAACCAACTCAACAACATCCTCACAAGAAGGAAATCAAAAAATTTCCCCACTCTAATAAGGGAAAATCAAACCAAAAAAGTTCCCTATCGACATCTGAATCATGAGAGTAGACAGCTCAACCATGCTATGTATCGGGACCATTCAGAACAGAAACAGCAAATTGATGTTCCAAAGAATATTTATGTTACCTCAATCTAGTCCTATGATGACGATTCGTTACAAAATTCCAGTGATCAGAATATTCTACAGGAAATTAATCTAGGATGGTCTAATCGCTTCTCATTGCAACAGTTTTGTTTGTCACTTAGAAGAACTTAGAAGATCATATCATCTGGTATCAACAAAGATGACAGTGCCGAGACGAGAAGATATTCGAAACTGAAAAAGAAATCAAGCCTCTTGCATCAACAAGCTTTGAGGACAAAGCTTTTTCGACGAGGAAGGAAATGCTATGAATAAAATATATAGGAAATAATGTAAATGATAATAATTATAAATAATGATTAGTTAATTAGTAATTAGGTTGAAGAGGCATGTCTAAATGGGACATGACTCTCTATGAAGAGACACCTACCTAATATATAAGCAGGCCCCTCACTTTCATTGTATCATTATTCTTCATACATTTAACATATAATATTTGTATCCTCAATGGATATCTTTATATTCCAAGTCTTCTAAAGTATTTAGCCTGAGGAACGAACTTTGTTCGCTTCACAAGGAGGCCTCCTTGCAACTTCGCATGGCCTACAAATGCAACACCTAGGTTACAAGAGAAATTTATACTTCTTTAGGCAAATTTAGGCCTCCTTGCAACTTCGCATGGCCTACAAATGCAACACCTAGGTTACAAGAGAAATTTATACTTCTTTAGGCAAATTATTGGAGTTTCAAGGTGAAAGGTATTAACCCACCTATAGGAATAGTTTGATCTTCTTCCCAAGATAAGTAGTATATACAACAAGCCATGATTATATGTTAGTTAATTAAATTTTCTAACCAAAATTATTTAAAATCCTAAGCAAGAAATTTAATTAATTATAGGTCCTAAGTAAATTTAAATTTTCCAAAGGCAAAATTCGTGGGTCCTTTGAAAATTAAGTTTTAAAAAGGTCCAAGGACTAAGGTTAATTGATTATTATGCTAAATTTTAAGCCTTTGGTCCCTGGAGTTAAGTCAAAGTAAAAATTTTGAGGAAATTAATTCAAAAAAATAATCTTTGAATTAATTAAAATGCATTTAATTGAAAAATTCGAAATTTCCTCAATTATTTAAAATTTCGACGGATGACATTAAAAGAAATTTTCATCCTCATCAACGATTGAGATTGCTTTGACGAAGATCACTCGAACTAGCCGTTGGAAGATTTATCTTTAAATAGGAGGTCATTTGTCAGTTGAGATGATCTCATCTTTGGATCGTGTACTAAGCTCTCAAGCTCTCTTGTATACTTTTTTGAATTAATGCAAAAGTCTTTGGGATTTCAACGTGCTGTAGTGTTCGTCTTCATGAATTTATGGTAACATTGTTTTAATTTCTGCTTATTATTATGTGAAAACTATCAATCAATAGCTCTCTTAGAATAATCTAAATACAGATATCTTATCCAGTTTGTTGGATATAGAGCAACATTTTTAATTTTGATTGAAGTAGCAAGTATCTTTATTTCTTTAGAATTTTATTGTTGTTCTATTTCTCTACTTGGTTTGATGGTTGATCTAGTGTTTATAGAAGATCTCTCAGGTTCTCATTGAGCGTTTGGGGATAGTCCTCGATTGGACCAACCACCTCGCAACACATATTTTCTGAAGAGCCTACTTCATATAAAGCCTCAGAATTTATCTAATTGTAATTTTTTTTTTCTACAGGGCATTTTTGGGCTAGCACCTCTCTAAAATTTCAAAAAATTTTAAATATTTTGTGGAAATTTTGATAGATCTAGCTATTAAGAGCCTTAGATTATCAGATCTGGAAGCAGAGTTAGACTCATACTTCTGAGATTTGATAGATATGTAAATTATTTGTATAGATCTGTTATTTACTTGTGTAGATCTGAAATTTTGTAACATAATTTTGAATTTTAACACTTGGGTTTTTGGGATTTTCTCTATTTTTGTACATATTGGGTATTGGGTTTTTTTCTTTTCACTTGTGCAGAAATAGATCTGAGAAATTAGCCAAGAAAATCTTCAGATCTGAGCTAGATCTAGACCCTGGAGGGCAAGATCTGGGCTCAAAGATTGTTTGCAGGAATAGATCTAAGAAATCAGCCAAGTAAATCTTCAGATCTGAGCTAGATCAAGCAGATTTAGGGGTTTTGAAACAGATGTAAGCTCTAGAGGGAAATATCTTATCCCAAATATTTTTACAATGTCAGCCATTAAAGATTTTGCAATAAATCTGAAGATCTAAAGCAAAATAATTTTTTTCAAAACAAGGGTTTCAAGTTTTGGGTCTCCTAAGCCCAGATCTGCCTTCTCCTAGCCCAACACTAGTTCTATTGGGCCTAGTGCTAGCTCTCATTGAACCTAGATTCCCTTGCTCCATTTCTGATTTGAATATTTGATTTTTTTAAGCTAATCATTGGTGAGTTTTTGCAAAAAATTTGGTTAAAATTTTTGTTTCAGATATTGAAATTTTTTTTGGCAACTTGAGCAAGTGATCTTCAAGGCCTAGGGCCTAAGGGTTTGATCTCTAAACCATCTTTTTCCTCATTGTTTGCTACAGTAGTCATATACATTTTCTAATAGTAGTGAAAAACACATCTAAGTGGTTTGAAATTAACTAAAAAATTGCTAAATACATTAATAAGTCATTTATGTTTGATGTGTATCAAGAATTTGGCCTAGATCTACATTTTGGGTCACTGTTATCTCTGAATAATTCTGTTTCTGAAATCTGAAATATAACAATGGAAAAATTTCATGTGGGTTAGCGTAAAATCAGTTCCTAAGTTGTCTAATACATTAAGGAATTAATTTCTTGGGTTGGACATTCATCATTAGGCTTATTTCATGTTTAATTGATGGTTGTAATAAGTATATCAGATCTAATATAATTCCGGAAATCACATCATAACAAGCTGAAAATTTTCGATAATTCATGTGGGCAAGTTTGGAAAAATTTCGGTAAATTTTTGACATAAAGATATCATTGATAACTTATTGTTTTCATTGTCATATTGTTGTTGTCATAAATTTTTTCTTACTGTTGTCCTAAAAATTAATTTCTGAAAATTAAGTACTGTCATGAAATTGTGATAAAATGCATATCCTTTGTTTCTTAAACTGAGTATTTTTTGAGTATCTGTTGATATTAATTGCAGAGAAGTTTTTGTTCTCTTTGAGCTATAATTGTATTAAAAAAGATTTGAAATAAGCTTGTGTTCTAACTATAGTAACTTCAATGTAAAAATTTCTCATTTCCCACCCCGGTTTTCAGTTTCACCTTATTTCTCCCATATAGTTAAATGTCTTTTCCCATATCCATACATTCAACAACTGAAAAAATAAATTTTTGATGAAAACACAAATTCTGGAAATTTTACAGAATGCTGGAAAATGCAGAAATAAAAAATCAGCAGGTACAAACAATCATTTAACACATTTGAACACAGTGATTTTTGGTCAATGTGACCATGGAAAAACCCCCTACAACTCTTGGGGAAAACCAGTTCGAGAGCTCTTCTTTATTTCTGAAAATGCCTTTTTTACAGTGAGAAATATTCAGCCAAAAAATCAGCAAGTAAATTTACAACTTATCTCTTTTGTCGTGCCTCACAGCAAACTGAAAATTACAGCAAACAGGCCAACAATAAATGTTGTACGGTCGCCTCGATTTTCATGTTCACTTTCAGCCTTAAATGCTATTGTATGGCATGCATTAAATGCACTGTACAGACTGCAATAAATGCATTGTACGAACCTCGATTTGTGTGCAGAAAAAAAACAGCAAATTGCTCCTTGATTTCTGTGCAAATCCGCTGTACGGATTTCTAGAAAATCGTGCCAAAATCAGCCTTTCACTATGTGCTGAATCAGCGGTACAAATCTGCTCAACTGCTCCCTTGGAATGTGTGCCAAGCTGCTGTCTCCTTCTCCTCGTTCAGAAATCTCCCTTGCTTTCTTGCTCTCCTCCTCTCAATCTGCTCATGAAAGAATGAATGACCTCTTGCCTCCTTTTTCTTCTTTAATCTAATCCTAAGTGACTTTTGGGTAACCTCTAAATCCAATGGCTAAAATAAAGTGAGATCTAGGGCTGAGATTAAATGCGCATTTAAATCTCACTTTTTATTTTTTAACTCACCCCACTCTAATAAAGACCCACTTAGTCATTTATTTCCAAAGTCACTTTTCCTTTCTAATTTTACATTAACTTTATTAAAGTCACTTTAAAATTAGACTTTAGTAACTTTATCATTAAAGTCACTTTTAAATTAGATTTAACTTTATAAAAATTATAAAGTTACTTTAGGAGAAAAATTAAAATCTTTTGGACACTTTTCCCTAGGCCAAAGATCAAAGCCTAAGGGAACCACCTGTCCTCCGGTACCAAATTTCAACAATTTCCAGGAATGTGGCCCTTGCCATTAAGTCCTGTAACTCAGTGAGTCCCCTGTAGCATAAACTCATTGAGAGCAATCCTATCATGCTTAGAATTTATGGGCTCCCTAAAATTCATAAGGAAGGAGCTCCCCTTAGGCCCATAGTCAATACTATTGGAGGTCCTACCTATCTTCTTGCTAAATTTCTTGCCTTAAAGCTCAAACCCTTAGTTGGTCATATAGAGTCCTTCGTTAAAGACTCTGCTTCCTTTATTGAGGAACTCAAGGACTTTAAGTTGGACTTTGGAGACATTCTTGTCAGTTTTGATGTTGTTTCCCTGTACACTTGCATCCCTATAAATGAGGCCATGGAAGTGATCAACGTCTAACAGATCCTGATACCGCTCGGTTAGTGGAGATCTGCCTCACTTCGACCTTTTTCAGTTTTGAAGGTGAGTTCTTTGAGCAAACCTGTGGAGTCGCCATGAGCTCTCCCCTATCCCCTGTTGTTGCGAATCTTTTTATGGAGGATTTTGAATCCAAAGCTCTCAACTCAACCCGTCTCCTGCCTAAGCTTTGGAAGAGATATGTAAATGACACTAATGTCATTTGGTCTCACGGCGAAGAGGAGTTGGATCTCTTCTTCGATCATCTCAATAATCAATCCTCGGCAATTAAGTTCAGTAAGGAACAAGAAGTCGATGGTTGCCTCCCTTTCCTTGATATTCTTATTTCTAAGAATAGTGATGGTTCCCTCTCCCACCGAGTGTTTCGTAAGAAAATTCATACAGAGCAATATCTTCATGCTAGTTCCCACCATTTCCCAGCTCAGAAATTGGGAGTTCTCAACACCCTTGCTACTCGTGCCTTAAGGATCTCTGATAAAAAGAGCTTCGAGGAAGAGAAATCCCATCTCCTTAATGTCTTTGTTGAGAACAATTATAGTAGATACTTGGGACAGAAAGCGTTCCTCAAAGTGGCTAAGAATTCGTTATCTAAAAAAGAATCGAAGGAACGAATTCCAGGTGTCCATCTTCCGTTCGTTCAGGGGACCACTGATAGAATTGCGAGGATTCTTAGAAAACATAATGTCCCCTCGTCCTTTAGACCCTTTAACACCATTCGGAAGTCCCTCAGATTTGTGAAGGATCCTATCAACCCTAAGGACATGAAAGGGGTATATATTATTCCTTGTTCCTGTGGGACCCCCTATATTGGTGAGACGGGTCGCTCCATTAATCAAAGGATTAATGAGCACGCAGCTGACCTTAAGCATAGGAGAACCAAGTCTTCTGCTTTAGCAGAGCATGTTGAAAAAACCAATCATCATGTCTGCATCAGGAGGCTAGTCTTATTGCTAAAGTTTCACAGTTCCATCATTAGAAATTTAGGGAAGCCCTTGAGATCGAAAAAAGGCCTATCAATCTCAATAGAGAGGATGGCTGGAAGATCAGTAGTTGCTGGGTCCCAACGCTCTCTTCCTAGGTATCCTGTGGCCTTTATCCTTTAAGGTGTGGTTGTTATTATTTGAGGTATTTTAGTAGCGCTTAATTTATGCTATTAAGTTTATTTTAATTAACAATAAAATTAATCTTTGATAGGATGCTAATTTTAACCCTTAATTAAGCTGTTAACTTTAATTTAAATATTTAAAATATTATATATATATATTATATATATAGTATATATTCATATATATATTTGCTTTCTTTTTTCTCTCTGATGACCCTTAGGTTACTCTTACTACTTTTCATATTTATAAACTTTTATAAATAACTATTAAATTAAGTATTATCGGTTTTTTTTATTACTCTTAATACTTTCATATTTATAACTTTTATAAATAAACTATAATTAATTATTCATTCATTCATTATTATTTTATCTTATTATTACTTATATTTATTTTTTACAAGATCCAATATTTAACTGAATGTTTTAATAAGAATATAATACACATATAATAACCTAATATTATACTATATTTAAACAACTTTTACTAACCTAACTATTAATTTACATCTACAAATATTTATATTAACTATTATAAATAAATATTATTATTAATCTTCTTTTACTAATATAATCTAGGTATTTAAATATATATTTATAACTATAAATGGTCCCTTTACTTTTATTTTAATTAATTAATTTATTTAAATATAGGTTTTTGCCCCTACTTTGGTCCTTCTAACCGTTTCCCAGTCAAATTTAGCTGTTAGACAATATAGCAGTTATCTGGTCAAGAATTATAGCTGTTGGATGTTCTAATCTAACTATTTAAGATGCTAAGCTAGATCTGATTCTTCAACTTGTCCTGATGATGAACCACACTGGCTGGTTCGAAACGCGTCGATAAATGACATTTCTTATGATTTACGCCGAAAAATCTCTCATAAACTTGTTATGGATCACAGAAGCCTCAATTCAACAATGAAAATGTAAATTCCAGATTTTCGTAATTAGCTAACAGCCCATGTAAATGATATAAAATTTGAGGCACAACTTAGGACTAATCATATTTAGGGTTTTATAAAAGGAACTTGAATAAATTCCAGAGTTGTGATTCAATGAACAAATCTAAGAAATAATTTTTTAGGATTTGCAAAATGACTAGACTTGAAATGAAATTTAATGAAAGATAATTTAGTATATTTATATTAGATTCCAATAAACAAAGAAAATAAAATATTTTTAGATTTTTTATATTGTGGTTGAAGGGAGAAGCCAATGCCAAAATCTTAGGGCTTATGGGAGTCCAGGAAACTATCTTAGAGGGCTTATTTTCTTATGTAATTAGGGCTAGAATTGAGGCATGAAAGCTCACTAGATCCACCCTAATATCGCTGGAAATAAATGCAGAAATTTCACGAGGAATGGCTCCTAAAGGATGCTCCTTCAACTGATCACTCGATTTTACCCTAGAATTGGATCAACAAGTTGGGAAGTATTCCTAAGATACATCATGCAAATTATTAAAGCCCAAAACTAAAATAGAAAATGGGAAAAGGGCTGTTACACTTACAACACTAGATTCCTTCGAAGTAGTAGATGTACTCTTCAAATGGATCAAGTCTCTAGCCTTTGCATGTAAAACAATCCACACCACTTCAATCAAAATATTTAGCCACATATGAATGAAAGCCTTCAATGAAATTCCAAAACGTCTTAATGCTTGATATTCAAGAATTGCTCCCTCAAATATTCCAACAACCACAAAATAACGAAGGAGGACAACCTCTTATATGGAGTTTTAGGCTCAAAAACCGTCTCAATAAAATAATATTATCCTATGTTAAAACCTTAGATCTAACTTAGGAGATCATAAAAACCATTAATCTCTAACTATCCAAGGAGGATAAGGTCAACAATACATAAAAAATTGAGGTACTAATAGCTATGCCACATATACAATAGTCCCAATCAGTGTTGTGAAAAGCGCGATAAAATCGCGATTTAATGAAAAAATCGCGCTTTTTTCAGGACGGTGATTTAATCGCGATTTTTATTCGAAAAAATCGCATATATTTTTTTTTGCCGATTTTTTTCTGAAAAAATCCCGATTTTTTCGATAAAATCACGATTTTTATGGAAAAAATCACTGATAGTCGGGGCAGTGCGATTTATAATGAGTTTTGAAAAAAAATGAAAAAAAATGAATATTTTTGTACCAAACGATTTTTTCCCGATTTTTTTCCGATTTTTTCCCGATTTTTCCGATTTTTTCCGATTCATTCCCCCCGCCGATTTAATCCCGATCGCGATTTTAACAACATTGGTCCCAATGGAGGAAGGACGTCTCCATCAAAAAGGGGGAATAGGTTAGGTCAACGCTCTAACTTGCCTCTAAGTTGTGAATGAGTGCAAGAAACATTCCTTAAGTGAGACATCTCCTCAAAATATGAAACAACCAAGCATGTAGAATGTCAAAGGTGGCACGTGTGGTCTGAAGGGGATGTCTCCAAGATGCAATTAACACCTCAAAGCATGGCAATAGTCATATCCAAGAAGTGAGGGGTCAAACCCTCCTCAAACAACCTCCACGACCAAGTAAAGGTGTTATTACCCATCATTTTGTGGGTGATATCCCTAGGAGGATTTTTTTCTCCAAGATGGTCCTCGACCGACAGCCAACAACCCCTTGCAACCACCAACTAGCTCGTTGTGCCACTTCTCCGCCACCTGAGCCAACCATGTGGTCCCTCACCCATTTGTCATGATTGTATGTTTGAAGGTGGACTTTTCAAACCTAAAGGTATGCTTTGTCATTTGGTAATTGAGTATTTTAGTTTACTTATCATGGAGACTTTTGGGCATGAATTAGTGGGGGGATTCGACAGAAAGAGTGGGCTAGGTCTGTGCTCTTATCCCCTAGACCTCTTTTGGATGCTACTCCTGGACCCTAGTGTGAAAATTCCTAAGCCGAAATCCCTACTGCAACAATTGATGACATTTCTCCTATTTATTAAATTCCTTTAAACAAATTACTTGCAGTTTCCTACGACAAATATCGAAATACATACACTGCAGGCTTCACTTAATTAAATTATACGCGGAAACAAGAATCTGAGCAAGAAAGAAAATATAACACAATAATACTGTTATTTTTGGACAGATGTTCTCGAAAAAACTCAATTCGGGAAAATCAGTGCAACAAATTTGAGGGTTTTATTATTATGCAGTAGTAATACTGAGTACAATTCCTTGGATGCTCAACTAGTAATCCGATACAGAAAGAAGATGGACAAAAAAAATAGTGAGATGCTCTCACCCTGTCACTGGAAGAATCTGACTCTTATCACGCTGCTCTGGAGCCTTTACGTCCCCTCTGCGCAAAACTGCGAAAGCCTCAAGCAGTCTCTACGTCACCCTTGCTGGAGATCACACTGCTCCTCCTTCAGACCCTCTGCTAGTTGGAAATTTTGAATTTTCACGTCCCAGTCTCACGCCCTGACTCCCGGCTTTTGAAACTCGATTTCCTTAGCAGGAATTCAATCTCCCTCTAAGGTCTGCGCTGCCACTACGTCAGCTCTGCGTGGGCCAGCGTCTGCCTCTCTCTAGACGTCGTTCTGCCCTCTCTGCCTTGTACTCTTCGGCCCAGGAAAACTTCCCTCTTCCGGATACTATCTCTGCCCCTCACTGCAAAAGATTACTTCGATCACTCTAGCAACTGTTGCACTGCCCTCTCTGAGAAATTTGATCTTCTTGATCTCTCTTGATGTGTTTTCCAAATAAGCCTCAAGCCTCCTTAAATAATCTTCTCGTTGACATTCAACGACCCAGATTAGAAGCTAATCAATGCCTAATATCTTTTCTGCTTGATCCTTGTCTTCTTCTAGAAGTTACACCCATAGTTAGATTAATACCCATTAATTATTTTAATTTCCTAAGTTTAGACTTAGGGTCCCATTAAAAATAATTAATTATTTTAATAAAACTGTCTCCGGGTGGAATTTCCCAAAACACTTTCTGGGTTCTGTGGAATACATGTGCCCAAGCCTCCCTGCAAAATTTGAGACTTAGAGCACATCCGATGCTACCAGAAATCAACACTCCCTCTTAGCGAGGAATGTACTCTAGTAATGCCTCCCACTGAAGCATCACCCTGACTTCATAACATCCTCCTTTGCGCTGCTGATGTCTGACATGTTGTCCACCAACTATTGCGCTGCTGCTATAACTATACTGCTACGGACACTGCCACTGTCAAATGCCTACCACTGAAACATCACCTTGACTTCATAACATCGTCCTCTGCACCGCTGATGTCTGACATGCTGTCCACCAACTACTGCGCTGCTGTTGACACTGCAACTGTCAACATTGCATCCATATTACAACTCCCTCTCAAGTGTTGCATCTATGCTGCTGCTAGCACTATCACTGCTAACACTTCATCTGCACTGCAATTGAAAAACATCCCAAAATTTGAACAAGTGTTCAACATAGATGCATCTCGATGATGAAGGTCTGACTGTTGCTAGTCCCATGCTATCCCTTTGAAGCCACTGCGTTGCTACTGCTACTGCATTGTGCCTCCCTGCACTGCGCTACTCAAACTTGGCATTCTAGCCACTATATCTGTCGCTCCAACACTCCTCTGCACCGACATTGGTCCATCCTGGTACATCTGACCTGGGCTCCCGTAGCAAGGAATTGATCCGAGAGGTGGGCTCCTCAAGGATCCTGCTCATTGTTGATTTGTGGTAGCATCGGATGTGCTCTAGGCCTCAAATTTTGCAGAGAGGCTTGAGCACATGTATTCCAAAGAACCCATAAAGCGGTTTGGGAAATTCCACCCATAAATGATTTTATTAAAATAATTAATATTTTTTAATGGGATCCTAAGTCTAAACTTAGGAAATTAAAAATATTAATCGGTATTAATCTAATTGTGGGTGTAACTTCTAGAAGAAGACAAAAATCAAGCTAAAATGATCTTAGCCATTGATTAACTTTTAATCTGGGCCGTTGAATGTCAACGAGAAGATTATTTAAGGAAGCTTGAGGGTAATTTGGAAAACACACCGAGAAATCAAGAGATCGAATTTCTGAAATGAGAAGTTCTCAAGAGGAAATTTTGATCTTGGAGATTTCTTGCAGAGAGGGGCAGTGACTATCCAAAAGAAGGAAGTTTTCCTGGGTCGGAGAGTACGAGGCAGAGAGAGGGCAGAACGATGTCCAGAGAGAGGCAGGCGCTAGCCCACGCAAAGCTGACACAGTGGTAGCGCAGGCCTTAGAGGGAAATCAAAGTCTTATTGAGGAATCGAGTTTCAGAAGTCGGGAGTCTGGGTGTGAGAGCGGGAGGCAGAGATTCGAGTTTTCTAGCCAGCGGAGGGTCTAGAGAAGGAGCAACATGATACCCAACAGGGGTGACGCAGGAACTGCGTAGGAGTGACGCAGAGGCTATGTAGAGGCTCCAGTTCAACGTGATCAGTCTCAGATTTTCCTAGTGACAAGGTGAGATCATTTTGGAGCATGGAATGGATTTTGATGTACGTAGAGGATCCAATTCAACGTGATCAGTCTCAGATTTTCCCAGTGACAAATTGAGATCATTTTGGAGCATGGAATGAATTTTGATGTTTGGATCATTTTCTCTTATCTTGGAGCTTCTTGATTGGCAAATTGTTGATGGTTGGATATATTCTTATACATGTAAGTACAACTTAATGCTAACCTTTCTTTCTATTTTTTGTCACATACATTGTTGATGGAATTTCGCTACACTAGGGCTTATTTGCTGCATCTTTTTTATGTGAAGTTGTGGAAATCTTGTTTCCAGATAGTGAATGCTTCATGTATGGGCCATGTATAATGAATGAATGTTCCTAGGGATGTTTCACTATTGAAACTCATCTTGATAAGCCATCTATCTTGCTAAACAAAGTATAAAGTCTTTGAAGTTGCTTTTGTTGCTGCCCTAATGCTAAGCGAAGTTGTCTTTGAGGCCTCCTTGACCTAGAAAATCTAAAAGCCTATAGTCATAATTCTACCTGACTCCAATCTCCCCAAAGGATTAGGCATTGGTCCACCATAAGGTGATCACCTCAAACCTTATTTCTTCTCCTCCTTTTTTAGGCCTAGCCCATTAGGTCTCCTAGGACATCATTTATCTCGCAAAACATCCACTCAAAAAGTTCAATCTCTTGGCATCCTCTGCGCTAGTGTGTCTCCTAGGTGCCCTCCAATTTTGAAGAGATTTCGACGGTGGGATTTTGAGATATCTCAAGCCCTAGACTCAAGATCTAATCTTGCCCTTGGTTTCCTTAGGCTAGAAACCTCATTGGGACCTCCCATATTGCCTCGCACAAAAAATTATTTCTTTGGTCCCTTTCTCCCTCTGGGATGGGTCAAACATATCATTGGTTGCTAAACCCTACCCCCTTGAGCTAACCTTGGGTCCACTTGGTCCTGTGTGGTCCCATACACCATTAAGGACAATTCCTCCAGGATCACTTGGAACCCAAGTCTTCACTAGAATTTTAAGGCCTAGGGACCTCCATTATAAGATACACACCCTAAACTTAAACCTTGAAATTCACCTTAAGCCCTTCCTTGAGAGCTTACAACTTTGCCTTCCAAGGCAACCAACCCACATATTTGAGCCTCTCTTGTGAATAGGCTTTCAGGATCACCCCTCACCCTATAATTGGTCCATCCATTGTGTGATCCTCATCATAACGGGTCTCCTCCCATCAGTGAAAGTCCGTAAAGAGCTGGGAGCTTTAGCCTAGGTGACAGTGGGCTATTGCTCCATTGTTGCCCTTATCCTAGTAATAACCCTTCAAGGATCCCCTTTTAGGACCCCTGCTAGTTTGAGCGGTAACAACTGCCAACAGCCTCATGAAGAAGGGGACAGCTCCTCAAAAAGGGTGATGTATAGCTTCAAATATGTTCCAAATGGATTGATCCAATGGGGATGGTGAATCATCTTCTCATTGTCTAAGTATCCCTCAATAAGGCTAGGTGTTCAAGGGAGGGCTGCTCCATTGTCCAAGTACATAAAAATATTTAAAAGGGGGAGAATGCTCCACAGGAAGGTGTTTCACATGATGTAAAGTGCCAAAAAACATATCAAATAACTCAATGTGCTATGGAAATAATCATCTAGGCTAAAGTTTGTCTGACTCTTACATATATAGATCCATGCTTATTAGGCTAAAGAGTAAGTATGTTCCTAGGTATAGAACCTTTACAATAATATAGCACAACCTTTCTTTTTATCCAAAGATAAAAACTGTAATTTTATTTATATTATAAAATTTCATCGACATATGCCGTAGGAATTCAAAATTGGCTACATCCTGTAGCCCCTGTATACTGTCTCAAAGTGTGCAAACAGTGCAAAGATAAAATATCCTTCCTAAAGAGTGAATGTCCCATAAAGTGATATATAAATATAACTGTCTTTAGAAAACCTTATAAAACCATCTCCAAAAAGGGTCTTTAGATGTTCCTATATAAAAGCAAAAAGCATCTGGTAAAATATGAAAATATAAAAGCTGAAAATATATACTAATCCGATCCCAATCATATGTGCTGAGGAGGCTCTAGCTGGGCCCATTGTTCATGAAGATATTCTTCATGGGTTCTTTCCTTTGCTGCTGTAATTTTCCAACACAGCTTCTTTCCTTTGCTGCTGTAATTTTCCAACAGCTGTGTCCAATTTCAAACCAGCTTTGGAGGGATTGCTGGCTGATTGATTTGTGTGGATGTAATATAATCAAAAGTAATATTAGAAAAAATTGATGTAGATGTAGTATGTTCTGCAAAAGTTGCTGAAGCGTGTAATTTTGCAGCGTGTATATCCCCTTCATGTAGTTTATCACCAGTTTAGACTCCCAATAAATATGCAGGTGTGTTAATGCTTGCTCTTGTGGTATATGAAGAAGCACGTTTTAAGGTCATTAATTTGGCGTAATTGTTGGTGGCTGGGCCAATACTGGATGAAAAGGAGATTGTGTGTATCTGAAATGAATAGGATACCCCTGGTGCCACCTATTGGGGGAGACCCTTGAGCAGCCTCATCAAAGTACACTTACAGGTGGTCAGTTTGAATTTGAACTTCCTCTATAGTACTTGTCTGATTTTTTCTTTCCTGATGTGTCCCTTTAAGTATTGTTAGACTCTGAGTTGCTATTTGAGAGTAAAAGGTTTTTTTCCTTCAAAGATGGCTTGGTTTCTGTCTAGCCAGATCCCCAAAGTGACTGTGAGAGGCAGGGGTAAATGCTTCTTTTGTTTCTGGGAGGATAACAGAGTTTGAGACCTTCTTCTACGGATGGGTTCCCCCATGTATAACAGAAATTATATTTTTTTATCATTAATGTACTTGAAACCAGTGTTGCACGACTCATACTCGTATAAGACTTGTCTGGCTATTGACTCGACGGCCTGTATAAGACTCGGGAACGACCCGTATAAGATTCGTATAGGACTCAACAAAATACCAGAAAAACTTAAAATATGAAAAAGAAAAGAAAAAAAGAAAAAAAATGAATTTTGAGGGTCTTCACAGGTCTTATGCGGGTTCAATGCCAGTTTAATGTGGGTAGACGAATTTAATGTAGGTCTTCACGGGTACGGATAAGAACCATGGGTTCTATGCGCCGTCTTGCTATAAAACCCGTCAGGATCTGCGGGTACTCGCTGGTCCTATGATGGTCGTGCTTCATGGTAATGTATTTGTCAAATGTAAAAGTCATGTTCTTCATAACTTCACGCAAAGAAAAAAAATGAATTTATTGTTGATGATTTATGGTTCCACATGTTGTCAAAGTCAGCTCGCCTATGATCATATCCGCCTGCCGAAGGAGACACCCATTTGGTTCTTAAGAAGACTATATATTTGAGTAACTCGTCCTCCCTCGAGGCACTTCGCATCACATGAAATCACAAGTATATTTCTGCAATCAACGAAGGAAGACAAAAAGATAAGGAAGCCGAAAAGAAGAAGAAGAAGTCATCTTTCTGCCCTCGCTCAAGTGACTACAGGAGGCTAAGATCAGTCCGAGTTTCTGTGATGCTTTTCTGAGGTGGATCCAAAGTCTTTAGTGGTGATGTCTGTGATCATTCTGAGCTTTCTGTGGCAGAGAAAGAGGCCGAAATTTGGCTCTAGTGCAGACCTGTAGCAGACCTTGACCGTGAGCACTTGTGGACAGTTTATGAACGTTTTGACTTGGAATTTTTTGGAGGGCCGACTTGGCACTTGTTGGACTATCATCTTGCTATCATTCTGGTCAGTTTGTCTCTGATTTTGATATCTCTTGTTGAATTGCTTCTCTAAGGAAAGAATTGCTGGGTTTTTACCCCAAGTGGGTTTTCCCAGGGTAAACATTGTGTTGATTTTGTGCTTTGTGATCTCTGCTTTTCTTATTCTTGTATGGTTGAATTTACGAAGTATAATTGCTTGATGAAGAAGTTGTAAATGCTAAAAGAGATATATAAATCATCAGAAGTAATTATCATGTTCATAAATTAGTGCTAGTCTACATTGCACTTGATTTTTTAACATGGTATCAAAGCTTTGGTGAAGAAAGAAAGTTGAAGATCACACCTTGTTGAATCTCTCTCTCTCTCTTTCAAGGAAGAAAATCTGTTATTTCTATGTCCAAGATTTCAGAGCAAATGGCTCCCACTTGCAAGGAAGGCAACAAACTTGAAGGAGCATCTAACTTCAAAGCATGGAAAAAGAGGATTGATCTTGTCCTAGAAGAACATGGCGTTTTGCAATATGTCCAAGGCAAAGTACCTCAACTAAATAAAGATGATTGTGAAGGAAAGGCAAATTTCAGGAAAGGTGAGGTCAAGGCTCAAAGAATTCTATTTGAATCTCTCAAGGGCCATTTAATCCCATTTGTTTCAGAATTGGATACATTAAAGGAAGTCTATTATAGTCTTGTTAATTTGTACTCAATCAACAACGTTGGTCAAAATATGTCTTTAAGGAATCAACTCTGTGATACTAAGATGTCAAAAGATGAACCTGTGGCCTCCTACTTGATGAAGATAGCACACATACGCGATCAACTCCAAAGCATTGGTGAAGTCATTTCTGAATTTGAATTGATCACTACAACAATCAATTGACCACCAGAATTATGGGATGCATTTGCCGTTGGAATATGTGCTAGAAAGGATACTCCAAGTTTTGAAGAATTATGGACCTCTTGTTCTCAGGAGTAATCTAGGCTTATAGCTAAAGGAAAGATCCAAAGTCTTGATGAAGAAGAATCTCAAGCCTTTGCTGCAATATCTAGAAGGAATAATGGAAAGAAGTTTGGCTCTCAAAATAAAAATGCAGGTAAAGACCCAATTCACAAGGAAAGAAAGACCTGTCAAAAGTTTAATGTTTTGGATGTTGCAAATTTGGACATTAAAAATAATTGTCTCAAAGCATAAGTGTTGGAAATACTGAGAGGGGAGTGAATCAGTATTTCCTTTATTTCCACACAATTGGTTAGATTCATTCAGAGCAACAAAACAAACATGAAACAAGATCACATCATAAAGATCAGTACATAGGAGATTTTGCTCAACAAGCTTTGTAATGTATGGTTTACATACAAATTTACTAGTTGAACTGGAAGGAAGTACAAGACTCCCCAAGGGTTTTACCAGCAAGGCTGGAAGGAAGCAAATGCTCCAATGAGTTTGGGTTCCCGTACCAGGGACAATGACCCAACTACAATCTGCTTCACATCTGATATTGTCACAAGCTGCTGCCTCTGTTGCTACACTTCACTGCCACTCCCGCTGCCACTGCTCCAATTATCCACTGCCACTGCTGCTATTGTCATTTCCGCTGCCGCTGCTCCAACTATCCATTGCCACTGCTGCTACTGTCATTTCTGCTGTCACTGTTCCAATTGTCTATTACCACTTCTGCTACTGCACTTCAACTGCTGCTACCATTCACTGCTGCCACTGCTGCTACTGCTGCTTCTCTTCACTGCTACCACTGCTGCTACTGTCCACTCTTACTGCCACTGCTGCTGCCACTCAATATGATCACTATCACCATAGGCCTGCAATGTACAGCTGCTCACATGCTGCAACTAAAAATATGCTCAACACTTTCACTGTTCAGACTCTGGTATTTCTATGCTTCAGCCCCCAATACTCCTTAGGCTGCTTTTACAATAGACTATGTAAAGTACTTAATGCTAATTACTGCTAACAATACGTTCTTCTCTTCAAGGTCAAACCCTAGCAATGTCATTATCTCTAGTATATGAAATTGTCACAACACCATTGTCAAAAACCCATTGTCGCAACATCATTGTCAAAAACCCATTGTCGCAACATCATTGCCATAGATATTAGAGACACTATCACAGCATCACTGTCAAAGAGACACTGTCAAAGAGGCACTGTCACAACATCACTGTCAAAGAGACACTGTCAAAGGGGCACTGTCACAAAACAATGCAACAAATCCAAGAGCGTTAAACCTTGCACACAACAACACAGTTAAACAACACAAAACCCACTGGCATCTCTGTATCATAAACCTAACAGTTGTGTTCACAATTATTTTTATCATTGATTAATGTACAAACCACAATATGTTCTGCAATTTCTATCTCTTTGGCATACCCCGTAACTCAAGTCTCAACCCTGAAATAGAGGGCTCAATATAATCTCAGCACTGCATCAGAACAATTTTCCCAACAACATATTAGCAATATCCTCACAGTTACTGGCATACATCAACTCTACAGCCACAAAGTCCAGACACACTAGAAGCTTAGTTATTCATGAATTCTTATGACATTGCATCAACTACAGTAGTATGCACACTTTCTCTGCATAAACCTTAGAGGTCTGAATCAACACTATTTTTCTTGCTAAGAAATTGCAAACCATAAATGATCAGTATTCTTGCAATTCCCAGGTATTCTGATATGGCCAACAATATCTTCATTCAATTTGCTATGAATGATGCAGGACCAATATGTGCAGAGGAGACACTTCCCTTTAGTTGTTTATTTGCAATTCATTGCTACTATACTTTCATATCACTGTTGCATTGAATGGTTCAAACAATAACCCCATCCTCACTGATTTTTGCAGCCCTTTTTGATGAGTCTCATCTGAAAATTTCCAAGCACAACAGACACAAATATGAGATCATGTCCTTGCTTCATTGCAAAAAACATGTTTTCATCATTTGATCCAGAGATGCACATATACCCAGCTCAGATCACAATGACGAGTGCAGAATGGGTTTACAATGACATGAGAGACTGCTGGATGATGATTTTGAACTTTGAAAAATTTCCTTCGAGCTCCTGGATCCTGCTTCCTTGGAATGTTGAAAAAATGGGTGCAACGATGACCTAGCTCTATTTGGTTAGTCAAATACTATGTTACTTGGGAGCGGGAGTGGAAGCGGGGAGTGGGAGCGGAAGCAGGAGTGGGAGCGACCATTTTCAGAAGCTCCCGGTTTGGGAGCGAATCCGGGAGCGATTTTTTAAAAATATATATATTT
>APFE031604687.1:0-11530 GCA_000404065.3 Pinus taeda | reverse complement strand
ATTCCACTGTCGTGCCGCCAATATGTTCAAGAGAAGTTGACCTCTGAAAAGAAACAACCTCCGTTTGATAGTTCATACAATCTTAATTCACAACATTATCTCTCTGTCTCATGCCGATGATGTGGGAAACCCTATGGCCCACCTTCGATCAAGGTCACTTCCTGTCAACTTCAGCTCATTATCCAGGAAGCTGATCTAGAGACTCCCTACCAGTGCCTTAGACCCTGCATGCCTCAATGGCAGGTTCTTCGTGTTTGACGTGAGGTTTTCATCATTGGCCTCCGATCGAATGATTCTACGGGTGTTCGACTTCGGATCACTAATTCACACGCCGTAGATTGTACCTATAGTACCTTGAGGGCAATTTTCATTATTGGTGGTACCTCTCGTGTCTGTTAACAGTTCCCAATATTGACTGGTAATCAGACGATGTTCATGCATGTTTGACTTCAGCTCACATGTTCACATGCTTGAAATTGTACTTTTGTTCCGGTCGAGATGGAGCGCAAGACCCTGGATTGTGTCTGTTGTAATCCAGGCGTAATTTTTGATACATGACTCATTCACTGGATGGTTGTGACCATACCTGAGTCAATTCATTGATCCTAACCAGATGGCTGCATCCATACTACGGATCTATATTATCATGTACTCTCTTATGGATGGATGCGACCATACCACGTACATCATGTATTTGAACTATCAATTGTATCTCTCTATGCAGATTCTCGGCGGCAACTATATATGTTCTTGTAAAGCATTTCACCGCTCTCTCTCTCTCGGGCCTCATGCTTTAGGGGGCATCTGTTACACAGTAATTTGTCACCATTGGTCACCGTCCCTGTTACCCCTGTTTTCGTACATTGGAGGATACATTCTGGGACCTGTGAGTAGTGACATAACCTAAAACAACTTGCATTATGTTCCCCTGAGTATGTACTTCATGTTCCCTGATGACACCTTCTGCAAATTATCCCTTAAAAGTGCCCTTTTTCCATTGGCGCAGGTACACAGTATCTTATCCGTGCCAATCACTGAGATCCTCAAAAGGGGGCGCGCCCATTGGCACTCTGTCCTAGAGCAACACTCGCACCAACTAAATTTGGTAATGATTTTTGGCCAATGCGCACCCATATGTTTTTTCCTCTCAGATCATGAAGTTCTTTGAGGGAAAAATCCATCTGATAGAGGTTGAGAGTCATCATCTATCCTTGACACCTATCCTCAGTAGCTTTTCGGAGATAATGCCAATCCACAATGGGCGTCCTGGTACATTGAATCTTCCTCCCTTCTCCATCTATAAAAGTCTGTCCTCATGCATTAGACAAGCTAGTTCTAAGAGTTCTGGAGTAATGCTAGAGTGATAGTAAGAGTTTTGAAGCATAGGGAGGTTATGCTGCCGGAATCCTGAGAGAGAGAAGGTCTATTGCAAGGCATACATAGCTGCTCGCCCAGCCAGAGAATAGGTTCAACGTCAGAACCTTGGTTGTATCTTTCTCTGCCTATTACTCATTAATAGACGACTATCATTATGGTTCCACTCATGTGTCTTTATTATGATGGTTGAGTTGTATCCTTTCTGACTGATACATAGTTGTATTTCCCAGATTTTATGCTTGTGTTTGTCTTGTTCTTTGCATGTGCAGGTGTCTGTTCACGGAGATCGTGAGGATTGTGACCAGCTGAAGCGAAAGAATGGAAGCGACGACCCTTCTACGAATATGAGCGTTGGATTCGAGGTAGGCTCTCATCTTGACCTTTATTATGCAATTAGGAACATACATGTTAGCGTTGTTTGATTGTTGCTGGACCTTAGTTAGGCTAATGGGATCGCCTCTGTCTGCAGAGGGGATTTACCTGTTCAACAGGTAGGACTGCGCGAAGGAAAATATATCAGGGCGTGAATGCCAAGGAAGTGTATGAAGTAACCTGTGCGTAGGGACTAATAGTTGGACTGAATCAACCCCTCAGACATCTCAATGGTGTGGAAACCTAGTTCCATCACCCCCCCATACTACTTCGGGTGAGACCTCAGTCCACGCTCTGCAGAATGTTTCTGAAAGGACCAATAATACAGGGATTTGTTTGGCTAATTTAACTTTGAACTAGGGTCAGGCCCCAACAGGAAAACAAATGGTTACATTGCTGGGACCAGGATATGCATAGAGATGTCTGATGTCTTATCACTAGAATCCAACAAAGAAAGGAATTGAAGATTGGTTGGATAGGAACATTCACGAGTTTGTGGCACAGGAGAACAAGAATTCATGACTATCAAAATAAGAGTGGTTAGACTGCTACCTGTACACAGAGATCCATGAAATTTTCTTCGCATCTTTCCCTACTAAGCTGTACGAGTGGATCGCAATGCTAGCAAATAGCCAAGGAAGGTGCAAGCTCGACAGACCTATTATGTGGACTCCAGATTTGGTGCACAGATTGGAAGTGTTGAAGGATAAGATCGTGTGCGTTTTTTATCACTAGCTCGATCAAATTATAGGAGGATTCATCACTGAGTTCGTAGTAGATACTTAAGTTAGCTACAACAAGGCATAACGCTACTTCCTCAAAGGACCGCAAGGTAAGTACGTTAAGTCTTTGAACACTTGGATTAAAATTATACTATGTGAAAAGTGGGTTATGCAAATAAATTGATGTTTGGGACTACACAAAGTGGGAGAATCTACAGAAATGAAGGTAGTACAAAACTAGAAACTAGCCCCTTGATTTCACCTCTACAAGGGGATAAGGAAGATCTCACGAAGGTCTCACCAAGAAGTGCGATCAATTTGATAAGGCAGAGGATTCTGCACATACCACCCCCACCCACACCACTACCAATTTCACCATCTTCACCCCCATATTTTCCCATACCACCTCTTCCACTACCGCGAGTCAATATGGCAAGCGCAATAAAGTTCCCAATGTTCAAGGGAGTAGGAAATGAAGATCCAAACCAGTTTTGGTTCATGATAAGGGTTGTATGGGAATCACAGGGAGTCACGAATAACAATATAAAGAATGCAACGCTGGTTAGCACTGTACAAGATCACCGCTAACCTGGTACATTAAGCACTCTAATGACAATCTGAATGCAGGGATCGCGGACATCCAAACTGTGCTAAACTGGGAATTTAGTAGGCCAAAGTTAGAGCACAATTGATCATTGGGTTAAAGGAGATTACAATGCTACTAGGAAAGACCCCTTGGGATTTGGATTAGAGATTGAAGTGCACAATTCACAAAGCTAACATGACTTTGACAGATGGACAACACTGTGAATGGTTTGTAGCATCGTTAACACCACATTTAAGGAACGCACTGTCACAACAGAAGCTAACAACTCAAGCCGAGGCCATGGAGATTGCAATGAGACTACATGAGACCCTGATATAGGATCCTAACCTGGGAGTTCAGTAGATTCACGTGCAGTTGAAAAACTTGTGCCTTGAGATGCAAAGTCTAAAACAAGGCAGGACAGCTCGCCCAGAAGTGCACAACGAGGTGTGGTGCGTAAAGTGCAAGGGTCAGGGACATGACAAGGACCACTTCCTAGTGTTCCGAAATTACCTCGCGGGAGGAGGGCCAATGCCATTGAGACCGAAGGCATAAGTAGGACAAGTGCAGCGCCTGCATTGTGGTGTGCAATTTGTCGAAAAGGAGGAAAGCATTCTACAGATAACTGCCATTTATTGCAAAAAGTACACGCAGAATTCATAGCAGTTGTTCTATAATTTTTGTAGATTAGTGGGACATGATGAATGCACTTGTAGAAGTTATGAACTGATGATGGATAGGACCCCTACCTAGAGAGTTCAAGCCAAAATGTGGCCCCTTGACCAGAATGCAGGGATGGTATGAACCATATTTCAGGGGCAAAGACGAGACCGAGGTAGAGGAGGACCTAGAAGAGGTCGCGTACAGCTAATATGTTACAATTGCAAAGGACCAGGACATATGCCCACAATTGTATGAATCTGAAGTTTTCATCATGCGTGTATTGTACATCGTTTGATCATGAGATGGAAGATTGTCCCACACTGATAGCGAGGCTGCACAACAAGGGAACGCTCCAACCTCCCCCACCTCAAAACCTGCAAATGATGAGGTCTAAGCCGTGTGAGGAAGACCATAATGTGAATATTGTGCTCTGAAGTGGAATTACAATAGGGGATGACAAAGGAAAGCAGCTTGAAGAGAGCACTTGGGTTCGTAAGGCTCCAATGAAAGAACCAGAGTTTGATATGGAGTGCGCTAAGGAAACCTTCATGGAAGCTAGGAAGAGCTTCGCTGATGCCTCCACTTTAGGAAGTAAAGACAGATCAGAGCCAGAAATGGACCCAACGATGCTCACAACGTTCCTAGAAACGTGCATGAAGTTGTTGCACAATAGCAAGGCTGTAAAAGGGCTGCAGGAACTCATAAATAGATGCACTGGGACCATGCTAGGAGAACCACATGTAGTCCAGAAGATCGGAAGCACGTGACAAGGATGGGAAGGGAGATGAGGTTGACCACGCAGATTGGGGAATATGAGATGGACCAAGTGATTCTGGATCTAGGATCGGACGCGAACGTTCTGCCGAAGCAAACATGGGAGCACAAGGAAATTCCTACGCTGCAATGGTCTCCTATCCAATTGCGAATAGTGAACCAATAAAAGATCCTACCTATGGGAAGATTGCAGGGAATCACAGTGGATAGCGAAGGAGAAAGCGCGCTAGTAGATTTCAAAGTGATAGAGATTGTTGATGATAGTAATCCCTACCTTGTGCTATTAGGGATAGATTGGGCCACTGACATGAACGGGGTGATAAATCTGAAGAAGCACAAGATGATTTTTGAGAAACAATATCTGCGTGTAGTTGTACCTTTCGACCTTACAGAAGGATCGTGCTACACAGAGCCAGTGTGTGACTATGAAAGCGACGACGACTTGGACCGCATCTACAAGATAACCATGTGACAACGATACTGGGTAAATCCAACTAAGGATAGACAAATCTCATGGGAGCACTAAATCTCCTGCACATCGGATTCGCACGAAGAGACAGAATGATGGCAGAACCGGTTACATGAGGTAACCACGTTGAACTCTAACATGATGACGAGATCGTTGTGTTGCATATCAATGGAGGTAAGGGATCTACCTACGTATGATGGGTTAAGTGAGGTAGATGAATTCCTAAACAAATTTTAAAGAGAGGTGTCGAAATAGCAATGTTTCGAAGCTTTGAAATGGGTACTGCGTGCTATGCCCACAAGGTGGTGGAGTGCACACCAAGGAAGCTTCGAGAATTGGGGTGAATGCAGGAGAAGGATGCGCATATGGTTTGGGAAGCCTCATATGTGATTAACAGAAAATATTATCATATGAGACGGTTCACGCACCCACCTATACAAATGGATATAGGCATATGGTACGAAACCTATGCGGATGCACACAGCCTTTGTGTTAGGAGCCATAGTCAGTAAGCAGGTGTGGGCAAGGTAATGGCATGAATGACCACTCCAGTTGGAACCACGGAGTATGGAAAGACCAAGTGCGCAGAAGGTTATCCACATAGAAGCCTTTAGCAAAATATGCGAAGCACTTAACCAGGTAAACAATGTGCAACAGATTGATTGGGACCTGCACATACCAACGATTCTATGGGATATAGGACCACGTGCAAGAAACTTACAGCACAAGCACCTCCAAGGCTAGAGTATGGAGCGAACACTGTAATCCCCATAGAGTATAAAATGCCTAGTCCACGCATAACAGCACCAGTCAATATGACAGTTCGGGGAACCTTGGAAGAAGGGGTCGTGTAGCAGAATGAAGTAGAACACATGAGGCCTGATGAAGGCATCCAACAGGGTGACCTTAGGCTCCGAGAACTTATGAAAGAAAGGGTGTGATTAAGGGAGAAAAGTACTTTGGTAGAAGCAAAAGTCAAGAAGCTTGAGGACAGGATCAATAAGGATTTTCTTGATAAAGAACCTGGGGTGATAAAACAAGGTGCGCATGATAACATTGACAAAATTTGGGGGCTATCACTGAGAATTGATTAGCTTGATGCCTTGGATTAGACCGCATATTACTAAACGGGATAAACCATGGTGGCGCGGTGTAGATAATAAAGTGTGCGATGCAACCAGTAACAAGAAAAGGTGGGTATTTTCTAGGAAAAGTGATGGATGATCAGATCAAACCCTATACAGGTGGTGTGGCCACCTGATTAGCCATGGTAGCTGCGCACAAAAGAAAAGTGTCACAAGCTCCGCAACCATGTAAGGAAGGCTACGTTGTCACGCGAGTTGGCTAGAACGTGACTGTTGGAGTCACTATTCATGATGTGATGCTTGACTTGAGACCAAATGGAGTGGGCGATGGGCATTTAAGATGTGATTTATGGGCAAGATTTGGGAAAATCTACCACCAAGGGAGCATTAATGAACTGGATTTACGGGGAGCAGTTGAATTCAAATTCAAGATGCACTATAAATTAAAGAGGGTTTCCCAGCAAACAACACTTAGTCATTTGAAAATTGCGTTGTTGTATGCCCTGCATATTTTGAGCCGAGAATTGTTTGCCCTATGCTGAGCATTGGTTGAGCCATTGATTGAGCGATTGATAGATTTATGGATGAGCAAGATGCTAGCATCTGAGGAAGTTATGAAAATTGCAGAGATGACCGCCAAAGAGGCCATGTAGTCCCTGACTATAGGGGATGCCTTGAAGGCGTTGGGATTGTGGTGAAAATCCCTAAATCACTGCGCATGCCGAGGCCAAAGAAAGACAAACAACTGATGATCCTTGTGCATGTGTCCCTGTGAAACCTGTTGCGCACCAGGTTAACAATGGAGGAGAAAGGGAAAGTCGTTAACTTGGAAACCGACAAGGAGGAGGAAGAACTAGAGGACCTTATAATTTAAGGAGACAAGGATGAAGGCATGGAGGAAGAAACTGAGCCTGCGCACCCTCCAACAAAGCTACCCACCTATATTCCCCCATGGAAGGGGAAGGAAAAAGTGCACAAGGATCTCGATGAGAACAAGAGCTCTCTCTAGACTTCGCTCCTTCCAAACGACATCATCTTCGAGGGCACACACCTGGGGTAGGTGCCTAACTTGAAATTTGAAGATTGGGATCTCGCTGACCATGAGAAGTTCCCTCATTTAGAGACCGCGCAACTCATGAAGCCCAAGCAGAACACTGTGGCGGGGGTTATCGGATTGGAGCCGCAAAAGTGGTTGCACGAAGTGGAAAAAGAAGGGTTATCAAACCTACTCTGGGTGCCACATTTCCACCATTCCCCAATAACAATTTTCGTCATCACGAAGCTACTCTGCCTAGTGCATGGTGGGTGTTTGTGGCTGGAGCAGCCCATCTTCATCACAAACCACTTAATCCATCACATTACTCAGCTTCCATGCAAAGGAGAGGACCCTGCAGACATCTCGGAGGGGAAGAGCAATGATTTGGCCATCGTGGAGGCCATGGAGAAGAAATACAAGCTGGAGAAGAAGAAACAGGGCTATGCAATATCCAGTATCAACAACAAGGCAGACAGGGTGGTGACTCAGATATTGGCAGGAAAGGTCATGTGAAAGTGCCGCATGGAAGAGGTCCCCGCACAGGTGGTGGCACTTGCTAAGTAGTGCGCGAAGGGGGTCCAGTTCAACTGATCCGAGTTCTTATGTAAAGAGTTCTTGGAAAATTGTCGTGAGGCCCAGGAACAAGGAAAAACATTCAACTATGCATGGCTTCTACTGTCCATAGTGGTCGTGGCAGGTGAATTTCCAGAGGACAGTGAGTTCCCCATAATTGACAGGGATATGCCAAAGGCCGCAAAGTACACTTCATTGTGGGCCATGAAATACGCTAACCAGATCCACAACAGCAAGATACTCTAGGTGTTCATGGAGATGAACATCAAGATGGGTATTAACCGCAAGCCACAGTTATCACCCACCATCTACAACAACTTGCAAAGCTTTGCAAAATTTAAAGCAGACCTCCACAACATATATATCAGAGCGCGCAAGGACCCGGGCAAGAAATGGAGCGAGCTACCCTTCATGCCCACAAATGATGTAATTTTTGATGTACTAGAGACATGGCCGATGGAGTGGCACACCCTAGACATCGCAACGTTGGAGAAATATGCAACGCAGAAGAAGAAAGAGGAGGCCAAGCTGTGCATGGCACAGTTGGCAGAAAAGAGGAGATAAGAAGCAGCAACAACAAAAGCGCAAGAGGCATGGGATGCTACGCAAACAGCAGCAGAACAAGAAAAGGCTGCAGCAGTAGCAGTAGCATAGGAGGCAGCCAAGAAGGTGCACAAGGGCTAGGAGTCGCCTTTGCATGGGTAGGAAAAAGAAATGGAAACAGAGGAATAGGAGGGTGGCACAAACCCACAAGACGCGTCCACACTATTTAAGCGCCAGCACCCAAGCGAGCAGACGGGGCCGCGCAAGAAAATGAATGCATCCAAGATGTCGATCAACCTGATCACTCTTATTGAGGGTGATCTGCATGACATGGATGAGACAGTGCATGACATGACCACTGAGGCCCTCCAGACTTTCGCAGAGGAAAATCAAACTGGGTTGGGGGCCCTCAAAGAACAGATTCAGGAGTTGCAGCTACGCACTCCTAAGGCTGGTACCCTTTCGACCAACCTCAAAGTAGGGATGGTTGTGTAGATTTTAACCACGTACAGAAATTACCTACATACGAATTCTAAAACATAGAAAAATAAACAATGCAAGAGCATAACACATGAAACACATATACACAGAGATTTTCCCATTGGATCCCAAAACTGGGACTACCAGCTTGATTTTTCATTATGTTCCTTTCAATGTTATAATACATATTTATACATGTCAAAGCATCCAATACCATGGACCGAAAACCATCGTGTCCAATACCATGGACCGAAAACCAATCGCGTCCAAAAAACAAGTGCGAAAATCATGCACAAAACCATAGGTGGGTCTGCACAACTAACGTAGGGTCCTAAATCAAAATTTTACTGGGCGCTACCCCGAAACCCATAAAGTGGGGTTACGAGTACCCCTCAAATCCTCTATTAACTACATGGAAAGAATATAACACAACCCAACATTCTCCCGCTTACTGTTTTATTTCCACAGGGGGCCACAGGAGAGCTTAGTCATTTTTCTAGCCCTGAAACGCCCATTGTTTCTCTACACCAAGAGAACTTCTCAGAGCTCACAGATTTTGTCAATGCATCTGCAGTATTCCTCAAAGTGCCCACCTTTACCAGCAACACCTTTTTGTCTTCTATCATATCCCTCACAAAGTGATACTGAACATCAATGTGCTTTGTCTTTGAATGATAAGCAGGGTTCTTTGCCAAGAAAATTGCACTTTGGTTGTCACAGTCTATCCTTATAGCTCCCTGTACTAACCCCATACTTGAACACAATCTCTGCAACCAAACTGCTTCCTTGCTTGCATGAGTGGCTGCCATGTATTCTGCCTCTGTAGTTGATAGTGCCACTACAGATTGTTTCTTAGTCATCCAACTGACTGCACCTCCAAATAGGTTAAACACATACCCACTTGTAGATCTTCTCTGATCCAGATCTCAAACCCAGTCTGCATCAACAAAGCCACGAATATCCAACACTTTGGCCAATCTTTGTCTTCCTTGGTAGCACAATCCAAATCACTAGTGCCATGCAAATACCTGAAAACCCGCTTCACTGCTGTCCAGTGCTCCTTCCCTGGTTTTGACATAAACCTGCTCAATACTCCCACTGCATGTGCAATGTCTGGTCTAGTACAGACCATGCCATACATCAAGCTACCGACTGCACTTGCATATGGAACACGGGACATGTCCTCTTCCTCTTCTTGTGTCTTGGGACACTGTTCAGCAGATAACCTCACACCTACAGGAATAGGAACCTTCACCGGTTTTCTATCCTGCATATTAAACCTCTGCAATATTGTCTCGACATACTTCCTCTGGTTTAACCAGAGCTTCCTCTTTGCCCGATCTCTTTTAATTTCCATGCCCAAAATATAGTTTGCAGCACCGAGATCTTTCATGTCGAATTTGGAGGACGATTGGGTCTTCAAATCCTGGATAATTTCTTTGTCATTTCCAACCAACAACATATCATCCACATACAAGACCAGATAAATAACACGGTCACCAATTAATTTAACATACACACAATGATCTGCTTTGCTTCTGGTGAAGCCAAGTCCCCGTATAAATGTATCAAATTTCTGATACCACATCCTTGGTGACTGTTTTAACCCATACAAAGACTTCTTTAACTTGCATACTAGTTTTTTCTTACCCTTCATCGCAAAGCTTTCAGGTTGCTTCATGTAGATTTCCTCTTCCAAATCCCCGTGAAGAAATGTTGTCTTTGTTGGCATTATGGTTCTGGTATGATTATATGTTTCAGATGTTCTACTTGATGGCAACACCCATGGCATGGTTCTCATTTTTTATGAAAATAAAGAAGTACGCAGGAGAACAGTTCAGGAGGTGCGTACCCGCAGGTATACCGTGCATGGACCTCGTCCAAATACGCGGGTTACCCATTCATGGGGTGCGTACCCCAGTGCACACTCTTCAAGGTAGTAAAGTACCCACACGTGGGGTTTCTCATGGTATTTAGCCGACAGTATTGTGTTATCATGGTTTTGGCCCGTGGTATTGTTTATTTTATTATTATTATTGAGCCTCATGATCCTTGATTTGAGGAAGAGCATGCCTATATAAAGCTAAGGAGATCATTTGGCTTGGGCATCTTTTGTGTATTGAATATCTTAAGATCTGATCTATTATGTTCTTGGTTTAAAAAGCTTGATCTATAGAAGAGAAGTTGAAAACGAATCTGTGAAGGGTGATTTCTCGAGCACAAGATCAGATCTGAGTATCTGACTGTATTTTGGCCCTAATCAGAGGTGCACAGGTGATCAACAGTGGCAGTGCGTGGGTACGCAGAGGAAACAAAGGGTCAGTGCGTGGGTACACAGAAGAGGCGAAGGTGCAGCGCGTGGGTACACAGAGGTGACAAAGGTGAAGTGCGTGGGTACGCAGCTCGTCAGTGCTTCAGGTGCGTGCTTGCTGTTTAAGTACGCGACGCGACAATGTTTTTGGGTGCGTGCCTACCTTGCAGTACGCGGCGCGATAGTACATTTGGGTGCGTACTGTACGCAGATCAGTGAAAGGAGCATTGCATGGACCCGCAGTACAACAGAAGGAACTCTGCGGGTATACGCAGAAAGGCAGAGGGTGAAGTGCGTAGCGACGCAGGCCAGTAAAAAGAAAACTTGCGTATCTGTGTTAAGATCTTCTGTTGGTTAAATTTTTCTATTGATAAGGTGTTCTGGGTTCTGTTCTGTTATTATTGATCTGGTTATTACAGCTGACTGTATAAATTACATGTACTTGATAATCGTTTGATGTGTATGGATCCAGTTTGAAAATCTATGAAAAGTGGTCCTTGAAAAGAAGTAGGGGGTTGTAGCTCCCTTCCAGGAGAGAC
>APFE031604685.1:0-21060 GCA_000404065.3 Pinus taeda | reverse complement strand
GACGAAGAGGAAGAGGAAGATACTTTAGAGGCAGGGGGGGCAGACATCCTCAAGTAGAAAAGGCAGATTTACATTGTATTCGCTGCAAAAGAAATGGATCACATGATGCCTCTACATGCAAGCTACCATGGGACAAAATTGAGCAGAGAAGAAACCAACAGAAAAGGTAAAACTGATGATACAGACAAAGGTAAAGCACCTGAATCCGCTCACTATATTGAGGCACAATGTAACATTGGAGTAAATGAAGATTTGTTTAACACTTCACTTGCTTCCTGGAAAAATGACTGGCTACTTGATTCAGGAGCAACCTGTCACATGACTCATAGAAAAGATTTTTTTGAAGATTTCACTGACAATGTTGATGGAGTAGTTTACTTTGCAGATCAGTCAAAAATCAAGCCATCAGGGCTTGGCACAATCAGGCTTAAACTGTGTGGTCTCCCAGACTTTCTTCTTGATCATGTTTTATATCTCCCACAGCTAAAGAGAAACTTGTTGTCCTTGGTCTACATCCGCCAGCAAGGTCACTCCATTCATATGTTTGATGGCAAGCTTGAGGTGAGAAAATCATCTGATCACTCACTTGTCATGAGGGGAATAGAAGAAGAAAGACTTCTCAAACTGCAAGGAACATATGCTCATAAACAATATTTCTCATATATTTCTCATCATGAAGAAGGTACACTTCCATCAAGTTTATTATGGCATGCTAGATTTGGAAATTTAAACTATGACAGTCTCCGTTTATTGAAGAAAAATGGTGTTGCTGGTTTGCCTACAATTCCTAGAAAACTTAAGCAATGTGATGCTTGCATTCTAGGAAAGCATAGCAAACAGTCATTTCATGACTCACATTCAAGAGACATAGGAAGCTTGAACTTATTCATTCAGATTTATGTGGTCCAATGCCTGTTCCTTCTGCAAATGGAAATAAATATATCATGACATTTATTGATGACTACACCAGAATGTGTTGGGTTATTTATTGAAGAACAAATCTGATGCTTTTCAAACATTCAAGAATTTTCATAAATGGATTGAAAATGATGCACAATCTCATATTGGGTCTATTCGCACTGATAATGGAAAAGAATATACATCAAATGAATTTGAAAACTATCTTCGCCAACATGGGATCAAACATCAAACAACTGTGCTTTATAATCCCCAACAGAATGGTGTAGCTAAAAGAATGAATAGGACAATCTTAAATATGGTACGATCCATGCTTTCTTCAAAATGTAAAGATAATGTTTTGGGCTGATGCTGTTCTATGCGCTGCATATATAAAGAATAGATGTCCATCTAATGCTATAAGGAACAAGACTCCTTATGAATTGTGGTATGGACATGTTCCTTCGGTAAAACATCTCAGGGTCTTTGGTTCCACCTGTTATGCTTTGATACCAAAGGTACATAGAAACAAACTTGGTGCTAGAAGTCGTAAGTGTATCTTCCTGGGTATTCAAACACCTCCAAAGCATATCGCCTCTATGATGAAGTAAATAAAAAGTTTGTTGTATCTAGAGATGTAATTTTTCTTGAATCATCCAAAACTGACAATGTTGTTGAGCGGCAACTTAATCGCTTGGATAGATTCACAAAAGCAAAATCATTTCAAGAATTTGATAGTCAGATTCCACATCTTGAAGGGGGGATTCCTATACTAGATCAGCATGTGGAATCTTCTTCTGAAGAACACTCTCCCCCGCATGAAACTCCAACAACGGATGATGCTCTAAGTGATGTAATTGATAGAATTGGGAGACTCAATCTTGATTCAATCCCAACTCAATCAACAGAGCAGCATGGACCATTTGAGAAAGGTCCCCCAAAGTGGCTGATAAAGACACTTGAAAGTGTTCATCGTGATGAGGTTGGAAAGACAGGAACTAGAAATTCAAACCGGCAAAATGGAGGTGATGTGGATGACTCTAATTCACCTATTGATATGGATGTTTCTTATGATTGTGAATTGAACTATCTACATATTTTGAACCAACTTCCTTCAAAGAAGTTGCTTGTCATGATGAATGGAAAGAAGCGATGCAAAAGGAGTATGATGCCATCATAAAGAACTACACTTGGAAGCTGGTTGATCCTCCATTAGGAATCAAACCAATTGGCTACAAGTGGGCCTACAAGAACAAGTATAAATCTAATGGCTTACTTGACAAGCACAAAGCTAGGCTTGTGGCAAAAGTTTTGCACAAAAGGAAGGGGTTGATTATGAGAAGACTTTTGTCCCCACAGCAAAATGGGCTACCATCCAGACACTCTTTGCCCTAGCAGCTCAGAACGGTTGGAAATTCCATCAAATGGATGTAAAAAATGCTTTCTTGAATGGAGATCTAAAAGAGAATGTTTTTATGTCCCAGCCTGAAGGATTTGCGGTGAAATGGACATGAACATAAAGTATGAAAACTGGTGAAGTCCTTGTATGGCCTCAAATAAGAACTGCGAGCTTGGTATGAAAAACTGATTGAGCATCTTCTGAAACTCAATTTCAAACATTATGATCTTGATGATGCAACTTTATTTGTCAAGAAAGTTGGCAAAAGAGTTGTATATCTTGTGGTATATGTAGATGATCTTTTGATGACAGGGAACAATGAAAGCTACATTGCATCCATAAAGAAGGAATTGGGGAAAAGTTTTGAAATGACTGATTCGGGCTATGTTCATTACTATCTTGGTATTGAAGTAACCCAACATTCGAAGTCCATATTTCTTTCTCAAAAGAAATACATTGGAGATATGTTGAAGAGGTTTGGCATGACAGAGTGCAATCCTCTTACTACTCCAATGGAACAAAACTTAAAGCTCACATCTATTGAAGGAAAAGAATTTGAGGATGCAACAAAGTATAGACAACTTGTAGGAAGTCTCAACTGCCTAACTACTACCAGACCAGACATTTCGTTTGCTATTGGAATCCTCTCCAGGTTTATGCAAAAGCCTTGTGAGGGACATTGGTCTGCTGCAAAAAGAGTTCTAAGGTACTTGAACGGAACTCAAGACTTTGGAATCAAGTATACACAGGTGGATGACTTTAGCTTGATTGGATACTCTGATTCAGACTTCAATGGAGACAAAGAAACTGGGGTATTGACTTCAGGATATGCTATGAGTCTTGGACCAGGAGCTGTCTCCTCGAGATCACACAAACAATTAGTTCCAACAGATTCCACAATAGAAGCAGAATACGTGGCAACAGTTGAAGCAACAAAAGAAATTGTGTGGCTCAGGAAAATTCTTGAAAATCTGTAGGTAAAACAAGTACAATCAACTCCACTCATGATTGACAATACCTCTGCAATAAAGTTGACCAAGAACCCAAAGTTCCATGATCAAACGAAGCACATCAATACTAAATATCATCTAATTCGACATCATGTTGAGGCCAAAACAATCCATCTCCATCATTGTTCCACACATGAGCAAATTGCAGACATCTTCACCAAAGCACTTGGAAGAGAAAAGCTTGAACGATTCTGAATGATGCTTGGACTCACCAACATCCCTTCAGATTAAGGGGGGGAATGTTGATACCTAATCCTCATGATTGGGTGAATTTAATGTAAATAGATAAATAAATAATATGAACAGTCATCGGGAGATGAACTGAACAGTCTCTCCCTCATGTATTTAATGAAGACCTACCTGAAGGAATAAACACGAATCATTTTTGCCTTGAGGAGTTACTGCCTGGCTTGACAATTACAACTCACAAATTGGAAACAAGACTGACTTCTCACAACTCCTAATGACAACTACACATGACATGGAAGCATTACTTCCAACATTATTTTCCACACATTTACACCAACTTGTCTTTACAAGTATCCCTTATATCTTGTTTTGGAACACTTTCTATGACCTAATTTCTTCTGATTCGTCGATATAGTTGATAGCTGCAGACTACTTGAAGCGACTTGAAGTCATAGGTGGCCACCTTGTTTGTACTATTTATTTACATGAATATTATTTCGGCAATAATGCTTTTGTATCTTTACTTTCGACGCCCTCAGCTATTTGAAATACACATGCAACATAAAACTTCAAAGGAAGTTGAATAGAATACTGTTGTATTTGCTTGTATAGGATAAGAGTAATAATTTAATTTGGCTCTGAAACCTATGCAAAGCATTAAGTTTTACAGTTAAATATTAAAATGCTTATTAAAAAAGGATCATTCAATATTATGAGGTTAGATTAATGTTTACCATTTGGAAAAGTTCAATTTTTATGAGAACCTAATTTAAATAACCATGGTTTAAATCTTGGAAACACTTTGAACTAACCAACCACTGAAATTGTGATCTAATTTTTTTTATTATATAACAAATTATTTAATATAAATTAATGAAATATATAAAAGTAATTTATATAAATAAATTATTAATATAATATTTTTAAAATAAACTTTTATTTTAAGTTTAGTTAAAATTATATATTGGAAAAAATACAAGAGAATTAAAATATTTATAAATTAACAAATATATTTTGATTTCGATGAGGAGATATTTTTATTTAAGAGATTTATGTTTATATTATTTTATATTGGAAAATAAAATAAAGCAAATCTAAAATTATTTTATAATTTATATTGTTAAAATTGGAAGCAATACACCATATTATATCTTCCTTATAAAAGCAAGTATTTTCATCATTGAAAACATGGTTATGACTAGGTATTGAATGTCCAACAACACACGCAACACCAAAGACAAGAGGCTTCTAATTACTTCAAAATCCATTAAAAATAATTGGCAACTCAAGTAGAGTTGGCATATAAATGCAAGGAAAATGCCACTTTGTAGAATAATTGTCAAATTTATATTTTTCCCTTTAGTTAGTATAAAGGAGAAACTCAACATTAATAAAATTAGAACAAACTTTATAAATTCTACATTGAAATAGAGTATTGGACATGCCTAAAATAACATAGGTAAAAAAATTTGTTATTTTATGATATTAAAAGAATGGAAGATGAAAAACAAGTTCTCCTAAAAAATAAAAAAAAATACACCCACATTAAATCTAAATTTTAAAAAAAATATATTATAATATTAATTTTCCTTTCTTTTTATTTAATCTAACTTTTTAAAAATAACTTTCTTAAATTTTTAAATAAATCACAAAAAGAATTAAATATTGGCTTTCCTTTTTTTTAATTAATGGATGCTTAGAAATCTTTCTTAAAGTTTTTAAATAATAACATAAGTTTAATTAACTAATAATTTAATTGTTTTTAATATAACTATAATTAGGTGCCATTACTACCCACCACCAACATCATTAAACAAAATATTACATATTTCTATTTAATATATCTATAATTTAAATAATTTTCATATATATTATATATATATATTATTATATTATATATATTTATTATATTAATGTAAATTGTTAGAATGTTATTCGCAATTAAAAAACATATAACATTAATAAAGGTAGGCTCAATAATGATATGACCTAAAACTAAAATGACTTATGATTGAGGAGGAGCTTGTTTTCCTTAGATGTATGGAAATATGGCGCATATCTAAAACTAAAATTATTTCTGATTAACTAAGAGCTTGTTTTTCTAGAATGTATAGAAACATTTATTGAGATGAAAAAACATCTATCATCAATGAAACTCTACTTCTTTACATGTTATTAATTAATCATAATAAAGATGATAAATTGACTTACATTCGTCAATTATAACTACTGATTACTATTTATATTTTATATTAATAACCTAAGTATGATACATTTAAAAAAATAAAAAAATTCGATATTTTCTTTAAAAAAATATTTAATTGGTTTAAAAACTTTTAATTCATTAAACTGGTTAATTATATTTTTAATAAACTAAAATTTTATTATATTTTACATTGAGCGCATTAAAGAGATACACATTAGTGTTGTACGGCAACTGTTAATAACGAAACCAATCAACTTTTAGCTAATCGTTTTTCAAAATGAGAGAACTAATAATGATCACGTTTGTCCATTTGAAAAAAAGAAATTGGGGTTAATATCCATCTACTATCACTGTGGATCATGCTGGCCAGAAAGGAGAACAAGAAAAGAAGTTGAACCTATATCAAACTGAAGGTCCATCTTTATCAAGGTTGTCTCCTCTACGGGATGACCCTTAACCAATTTTGCATGTCCCTCCATTGCTGCAACTGAACTTGAATATGGTTCCTCCTCATCTAAGATAATCGGTTGGCAGTGCGTTGCTTTCAGTAAATTGTGATCAAGAAGGGGAACTCTTCCTGGCTGGTTGATAGCATCTGCACATACCATCAGAAAAATAAAAATTTATAAACTTAAATGGCTCTGTTTCATCATGAATATAATTTTTTTTATTTATCTTTTTTTTCATTCTTTCTAAGAGTTTGAATGACCGTGCGGTGAATCAAGCCACTGTGGCTATGGTTTTGGAACATCAACATTTTTGCATTGCAATTGGTTATAAATGTATTTAGAGCAAATTTATATAAATCATTATTCAGAGGTGGTGGACATTAGAGGAAGGGGCATCAATCCCATAAATTTCCCAAATAATCAGATAATTTAGTTTAGCTGAATTCTCATGGCAGAATCTCAACAGCCGTAAAATAAAAATGAGAAACCCACGGTCCACAGTCTTCGGTCAGCTGGAAGGGAATCCGAAAATGCTCAATCGACACTTCCAAGGTTGGAATGTCCTCCACATTTAGAGACCCCCAACTCTCCAGACGTTCAAGTGGTACTGAGTCCCGAAATGCCAGACCCTGCTTTGCCCTAATCTGCTGGTCTTCCATGTTGCATTCCACTTCCAAACTGCACGATGAGGATGCCGCGCCGTTCTCCGAAGGCAGAAAAAATTCCTGTGCAGCGAACTTGGCGGCTGCGGCTTGAATTTGCGGTGGCGATAGAGACGAAGCGCAGAGAATTTTCGGCGGGGAGTGGGGAAAATTAAGCCTCGCCTTGGATCCTCTTAGGCAGTACACAGCGAAGTCGTATGCGCGGGCAGCCTTTTCGGGAGAGTCATAGGAGCCGAGCCAAATTCTGCCGCTGGAATTGCGCATTCGAATTTCTGACACCCATTTTCCCCATTTTCTCATTCGGATTCCCTTGAACTGTCCCGACTTCACTGAGAGGCTTTCGGGACTGCTGTGGCGGCTCTGGTTTTGTGAGGCTTTAGTCATGGCGGGATTTTACAGGGAAATCAAACTGAGGACGTGCTGGTGAAAGTTTGAAGTCTGTAAAGGGAGGGATTGTGACGGCAAGAATATATGAAAGTGCGGAGTTGTAGAGTTGGTAGTAGCTACTACACTTCTGCAGCTGAATATGTGCGGGCACGAATGAGAATGAGATTGTTTGCTGTAAGCTAGCAGATATATAGAGATGGAAAACGTCTTTGAGTACATGGAATTTTTCAGATCTACTCAGTGACGTTGATGAACGCTCACGGGCTTTCCGAATAGAACTATGGTAATAAATTTTCATTGGTGTGATGTGAATTTTTTTATGATTTAACAGATTCCTGGAATATTGTTGTGGAATTTTCACTGATGTACTCAGTGACGTTGAGGAACGCTCACGGGGCTTTCCGCATAGAACTAAGTAATAAATTTTCATTGGCGTGATGCGATTACGTTGAGGAACGCTCACGGGGCTTTCCGAATAGAACTAAGTAATAAATTTTCATTAGCGTGATGCGATTTTTTTTATGATTTAAAAAATTCCAGGAATATTGTTTTACCACGAGTTGAGACTATTACAAATCGATTCCAACAAAGCCTAAAACAGGACAGGAGCAAATGAGACAAAATCCCGCGTTACTTATTTACTTCGCTGAGACTCTTTTAACTCATCGGTCCTTTTCTTCTAGAATTCTCTTTAAATGCAACACCCCTTTCCCACCTTAACTTGGTGGGCATTTGAATTGGTGCCCTTCGTTGAGTGCGGATACTATGGATCACTAATCTCACTGTTATGTTGTTTTTTTAATCTTATCTTATTTTATCTCAGGAACACACCTCTAAACAGGCCCACCCGAAGTGCCTTAGTCATCTCACTATTTTGTTGCTTTGTCGAGTGGTTTTTTGATATTCTCGATGCCTTCTTTGCCGAGAACAATGGTCTTGCAAGAGTGGTTTATCCACCTCTCCTAATAAGCTTCCAATCCCATGTTTTTTTTTTTTTTTTTTTCCATAAGAAAAAAAGCATAATATATTATATTGAGAAAATATATAACAGATATGATGTTGCATATAATGTGTCATATATGTATATATGTCATATAGACATATAGACACATATATATCGAGATATACAAAAAGACATGCAGATATATCAAAGTGTCAATCAGATGAGCTATATGTGTGAGATATACAGTTATGCATATAGCATGGAGGAGGAGCCTTCAGGGAGATCCATATATCATGTACCAAAGGGACATGATGCAGTCAATGATGGAGATTGTGGTCGCATGAAGGTCGTTGAAGATGATGTCATTCCGCCATTTCCATATCTTCCATAAAAATATCAATATTATGAAGCGTCTGTTCCCTCTCTGTCTGCTCCACCATATGATAGCTGCACTAATGGAATCAAAATCAGTCAGTGTAAAATCAAAATTTTGTGCCAAGGCATACCAGATCTGAAGGGTGGCTGGACATTTGATGAACATATGTATATTGGTCTCTTCTTCATTGCCACAAAGTGTGCATCTGCTGGGCCCGCTCCATGTGCGCTTCCTGAGATTTTCCCATGTGAGGTTTTTGTTGTAGAATACCAACCATGCAAAATATATATATTTGGGTGGACATGAGGCCTTCCAGAAAATATATGGGAAGTGAGGAGGAATGTAGGGGTATCTATCCATGATCAGGTGTGAATATATGTCACGGACCAAAACAGGCCGCCGAAAACCACATACAGTCCATTCCAGCAGATCCGTTGTGCCATGTCTGTGAATACCTCCTGTAGTTAAGGAATCTGTGATGGATCGCCATATTCCCGCCAGAGGGCCCTGAAGCAAGAGATCGTTGCTGTTCATCCATATCGGAGAGGTTCCCTGCCAATCTTTGATTAATCTATTCCATGTGAAGATGCCATGATGTTGTAGATGGATGATTGGATCATAAGGAAAGATAATGTCTGAGTGACCACATATAAATGGGTCAATTCCAATGTAAATATTAGAGCCTGAATGAAGTTGCCATCTTAATCGGGATAGAAACAGAGTCTCAATTTTCTTCATGCTGCGCCATATGGGGGAGCCTATCCCAATACCAATGGCGCCCTTCCTATACCAGAAATTGATATTTCTGCCTTTCATGTATCTCTGTCTGATGATGTTGCTCCATGGAGAGGATCCATATATACCCCTCCATAACGTACGGCATGTCAATGCATATCCAAATTGCCTTAAATCTTTTATACCCCATCCTCCCTGCTGTTTCGGAATGGATATGTCCTTTATTTTTGCTAGATGATACTTGTGCCGCGAGGTGGATCCGCTCCATATGATACTAGTTTACACTTTCGGGGTAAGAACAATATTAAAAATATAATTACATTGGCTTGTTACACTTGATAGGGTTATCTGTTTACACTTTACATAGTAAGAATAATATAAATAGAAATTGTATTATTGTAAAATTTTATCACAAATTTTTAGGTATAAAATTTTTTTGTAAGTTATTTTAAAATTTGTTTTACACACTATGCGAAAGTTCTTCTCGAGTTAATGAGACAAACAATATAGGAAATTGATTTTATTATTTAAAGACTTTAGGAAATTGATTTTATTATTTAAAGACTTGTTCACCATAGTTACCCTCAGTATAAGAAGGTGTTTCATAATTAATGATAATTTTTAAATCTAATTTAATATTTATCTCTTTTTCCATGGTTCTACCCATATGTTGATCTTCTTTCCCATATAATTCTATTTAACTTGGCTAAAAAGGGGATAATCATAATGTTTATATAATTAAAGGGATTGTTTCTATTCTCATTTTTTAAAAGTAAGTACAATAAGGTTTTGAGTCATCAATTTAGGGAATCATGTTTGATTCCTAAATTGAAGAGCTTGTTGTTAAAGGGATGAGAACCAAGCTTCCAATTTTTAAGATTTTTGTTTGGTATCTCTCATTTTCCTTAGCTTTCCTTATTACTAGTTACTTAACCCTAAACTTTATATCTACTATAGAAGGAATTCTTCCACTAAAGAATGTCTTTGAATGTTTTCCACAACATTAAAGGATTCATAAAATATTTCAAAGTGGGAATTCATGTCATTTTTTTTATATACAACATTTCTTTCTAATTTGTGATTTTTATTTATTTATGTTGTCATCTTTTAACAACTCATTAGAACCATCTATAATGGATTTTATTATAATATTACACTCTTTGTCATATAAGGGTTGGTCATTATATTTTCCTTTTTACACAACACCTTGACAGCAAACTTCTTACTTGAAGTATAGAGGGTTGTTGTAAAATTATTATAATGTTTTACAATATTGCCCTTGTTTGATGTGATATTTAATTTATTATTTAAATCCTTAGGAAAAAAAATTTCTTTATCTTTGTTGAAAATCAAGTGCTTTCACTTATAAAAATTCCATTCAATAGGACTTTTGTGCTTAACAAATTTTGGAGTTAGGATTAAAGTTGGGTGCTAGCACAACGACGATGGAATCAAAAGTGACAATGGGGCCATCATGAATGTGTTGTTGCAAAAACAAGTGTGCATTCTTAAAAAATTGCACACACTCCTTATCCTATAGCCTTGGTACTCCTTAAAAAGCCACACATGCTTGCTAGCTTGGATTCTTCAGGAATGCGCTCACATTTCAAAAGCATGTGTGCTTTCAAGAATGTATATGTCTTTTAAAAGTGCATGTGATTTTGAAATAACATGCCTGTTTTCAGATGTGTGTGCAATTTTGAAAGCAAGTGGACACTTTTATGTCTATGATCTTTTAGAAGCGAGGAGGGAGGAAGAGAGGGAGAGAAATAGAGCTTGGTGGGGTGGAGTTTTATGAAGGAGGGAATGATGCAGTGAGAGTGAGAGAGGGATAGAGAAAGGTAGAAGTAAGAGAGAGAGGGATAGAGAATGATAGAAATAAGAGAGAGATGTAGGGTAGAGAGAGGATGAGGAAGAGAGAGCACCATGAAGAGGGAGAGGCAAGGGATAGTGAGGAAGGAAAAGAGAGGGAGATTGGGGGAGAAAGGTAGAGTGTGGGAGAGAGGAAGACAATGAGAGGGGGAGAGATTGATTGAGTCTAAGAGAGAGAGATAGATAAATAGATACATAGATAGATAGAGAGAGAGTTATTTGGGCGAGGGGGTGGGGAGATGTGGGGAAGAGAGAGATAAAGAATGAAAAAAGAGAGGGAAATGGACATGCACACACACACAAATGGAGAGGGAGGTGGGGGATAAGGAGTTGAGGGGGGGAGAGAGTTGTAGAGACAAGTGAAAGAGAGTGAGAGAAAGGGTGGGGCAGATAAAGAGAGGGAGGGGCCATTGAAAAATAAAGAGAGAGGAAAGAGAGAGTGAGGGGAGGGGGGATAAAGGAGGGCAGGGGGGAGGAAGGAAGAAGGAGAGGAGAGAAGAAGATTAAGGGTAAAGACAAAATAAGGTGGGTGGGGTGGGGGGGTATTGGGGAAAGGAGAAAGAGGGAGAGTTGAAGTTCCTATAAGAGAGAGAGGAGGGAAGGTATGTTTAGAGAGAAGATAAGAGGGAGAGAGGGAAAGGGGGACAAGGAGAGAGATAGATATTTGGAGGGTTATTGTGAAGGAGGGACTAGAGGAGGTAGAGAGGGATAGAGAGAGAGGAAGGGAGAGGGAGGAATTGGACAGAGAGGCGACTGAGGTAGAGATGAGAGAGAGAGGAAGTGAACATTAGAGAAATTTTGAGGTAAAAAATGAGAATCAAAATAAAAATGTATAAAAAAATAAACTTAATAAGAACCAATAGGATTTAATATGATGATGTCGACCATGGGGGATGATTCATCATTTTTTGAGTAAAAAGGTGAAAAAAAAGTCAACTCATATTTTCAATTTATCTCCCTAAAATTTTATTCAAATTTTGAGTGGGAGCGCTTATTAGATGTGGAATTTAATTTTTCATCGAAGGAATACCCAAGTTGTATATTTTAGATGGACCCTACTACATGAAAAATCTGATTACAATCACATTTTTCATGTAGTAGGGTCCACCAAACATATGCAACATGGGCATTCCTTGGATAAAAAAATAAATTATGCATCCAATGAGTGCTCTCGCTCGAAATTTGAGTAAAATCATAGGAAGATAAGTTGATAATATGAGTTGAAAAGTAGCTTTTTCATTTTTCTCTCCAAAATTTGATGAGGTAATCTAATCTAATTTATTATCCCCACTATTATTTTATAATATTCCTTAGGAGGCCCATTTTAGACCTAAAATATTCTCTAATGCAAGAGAGAGGGACGGGGTGGGGGAACAAAAGTATAGAGATGTGTGAGAGAGATAGAGAGTGAGAGAGAGGTTCTCATGGGGTAGAGAAGATAGGGAGGGGGAGAGGGAAAGTGGGAGATAGTCGTGAAGGGAGAGAGAGAGAACGAGGGGAAGGGGAATAGTGGTGAAGGGAGAGAGAGAGAACGAGGGGAAGGGGAATAGTGGTGAAGGGAGAGAGAGAGAGAGAGAACGGGGGGAAGGGGAATAGTGGGAGACCGACAAAGAGGAACAAGGAGAGAGGGAGAGATAGTGAGTGAGGATGAAATAGAGAGAGAGGTAGGAAGAGAGGGTGGGGGAGAGTGGTGGGATATATGGGGCTCTCTCTCTCCCATATATTTATCTCTCTCTCTCTCTCTCTCTTATTATATATATATATAATTTATGTGTCTTTATTTCTCTTCTTCCCCTATATCCTTCTCTCTTACTCTCGCTCATTCCCTCCATCTCTCCCATATCTCCCCAACTATCTCTCTCTCTCTCTCCTCTCTCTCTCTTCTTCTCTCTCTAGAATCCTATCTCTTCCTCCTTCTCTCTCTCTCCCCCTTCTTCACTCTCATCCTCTTCATAACAACACCCATCCAACTTATCTCTCTCTCTCTCTCTCTCTCTCCCTCCTCCCTCTCTCTCTCTCTCTCTCTCTCTCTCTGTGCCATCCATCGACCTTTGTCTTTCTCTCCCTACCTCTCTCCTTATTTCTCAATCTCTCTCAATCCCTCATTATCTTTGTCCTCTCTCTGTCTCTCTCTCTCTCACACACACACACACACACTCCCTCTCTCTCTCTCTCACACACACACACACACTCTCTCCCTCCCTCTCTCTCTCTCTCTCTCTCTCTCTCTCTCTATTTCCTTCTCTCTCTACCTCCCTAACTACAACCGCTCCTCTACCTCCCCCTTCCTTTCTTTCTCTATCCCTCCCTTACTCCCTTAATCCCTCCTTCAAAATAACCCCAATTAAGTTCTCTCTCTTTCTCTATGTCTTTGTTCTTCCATCTCTCTCTCTCCCTCTCTCTCTCTCTCTCTCTCTCTCTCTATGTATCTATCTCCCTCCTATTCTCTCTTTTTCCCCTCTCTCTCCTTCTCTCCCATCCTCCCTCCTACTTCCTCTATTTCTTTAGCCCTTCCTCCTTCACAACACTCTACCTCCAACTCTCTCTCTTTCTCTTTATGCCCACCAACCTTTCTTTATCTCCCTCCCTCGCTCGCCACCCGTCCCTTGTTCTCTTCCCCCTATCATATCTGCACCCCCACTCTCCCCACCTCTCTCTCTCTCTCTCTCTCTCAATCCTTCTTTCACATGAAAACCCATCCAATTATATATCTCTCTTCCTCCTTGTGGCTCCCACAACTCTCTCCCCCACCCACACCAATCTTCCTTTTTCTCCCTTTCCCACACTCTTTCCCTATCTCTCTCACTTGTTAACTCCCCCCTCTCTCTCCCTCTCTCTCTCTCTCATTATTTCTGTGTAGATGAGACAAACCCTAAATTCTAAATGTTAATTAAAAAAAATGTTTTTTGTTTTTAATATAATTTCTCTTGACATATATCAAAATCTTGATATACATCCCTTGTCTATTTCCACAATAACAATTTTGGGCCATAACCATTTGGGGAAAAAATTATATGGGGCATTATAGGGTATTAAGATATACAATATAAAAAAGAAAGGGTTGTTGGGAATTATTTTCATATAGACAAGACAAACCTTAAATTCTTAATGTATAATTAAAAAAAGTTAAGAATGTTTATTGTTTTTAATATAATTTCCCTTGACATATATCAAAAATCTTAATATACATCCCTTGTCTATTTCCACTATAACATTTTTTGTCCATAATCATTTGGGAAAAAGTTTATATGGGGCATTATAGGGTATTAAGATCTACAATATAAAAAAGAAAGGGTTGTTCAATAATATTAAGACCTTTTTAAGTTGCACTAAAGAAAGGCTTTCTACTTTCAAGGATATAATGAATTTCATGACTAAAAAAAAATAAAAAACTAAGATCATAAATTTTGAAAAAAAGTTTTGCACAAGAACATTATGTTCTCTACAACTCTACAAGTTTTTGTACCAAGGTTTCATCATTTAAGTGCTCAAATGTTGTACTGACGGAAACATATGCATTATATTTTGCATGAAAAATGACATAACAATGATAGGAAAATAAAAATTGAAATAGTTAAACCCAATTTCTATAATAAAAATTATATATTTAGAAAGCTAATTCATTTTTCTACATTTCATCTTTTTACACCATCTTCAAATTCATTGTGTAAGTACTTCTAATCATTCTTCCAAGTTGACACATTGTTGCTTTTCCAAGTTTGTTTTGCCAGTAGCACATCATTAGAGACCATCATTAGCTTGCACCCACCGAGGTCTATGATTAGAGTCAGACTCATGGTCATTTAATGTGAAAATATACTATTTGGTTGTGTATAAGGATATCAAGTATTGCATAATCTGTGACACTATTTCCAAGCTAACTAATATAAGCCCTTTGGTTGGATTTTAGCCACTTCATTAGAATGTTGTAGATTATTATATTTTTAATTTTGATTAACTCAGTAACAAACAAATTTTTAAAACCTTCCAATATTTTGTATTTGCTAGCTAAAATAAGATCTTCATCTAGCCATAAAAGATTACGGTTGGAATCATTATTTAAAATAATAATTTGATTAGTTATTATTTTAACATTAAATTCTTTTAACACAATATAAATATCATGTTTTAAGTCATTGTAAATATAATAGAACAATTTATGCGTCCAATTCCTTTATACCAATATTTTTTTATTTGATATTAACCACAAGACATATCCTTGTGTTTTAGGGATTTTAAATTCTTCATGTTGTGAAGTTTCAATAAGCAATATAATATTAATTTGAAAGGAGATCCAACTTAACATTGGTCATGTGCTCCCTCGAAAGCAACAATAATCCTTATTTTTTAAATTTCCTTTCTTCAATTTAGTGTGATGAAAAAAAATTTTCTTTGATCTTTTTAAACTCTAACTTTTATGAAGTATACCATATTTACTCTAATAGGAATGGTCTATACTGGAATTGGGGTGTAGAAATTAAGAGTGATCTATATAGATGTTGGGTGAAGAAATTTCAATTTTATAAAAACAAAAATTATTTTGATGGTTATGATTTGATAATCTCATAATATTCTTTGTCCTAGTCACAAACAAACAAACGAAATAAGAGTTATAACGATAGTTTTCCATAAAGGAAACTAAATAGAAAAGACTCACTCCAAACTTTCTCCATTTGAACATAACTATCCGTTAGAGAAACTAAATAAAAAAAACTCACTCCAAACTTTCTCCATTTGAACATAACTATCCGTTAGAGAAACTAAATAAAAAAAACTCACTCCAAACTTTCTCCCTTTAAACATGACATTAATAAAAAACATTATATAAACTTCCATGTAACATGTTTGAGTTTTCCATAAAAGAAACTAAATAGAAAAGACTCACTCCAAACTTTCTCCATTTAAACATAACTATCCGTTAGAGAAACTAAATAAAAAAGACTCACTCCAAACTTTCTCCCTTTGAACATGCCATTAATAAACCACATTATATAAACCTCCATGTAACATGCTTGTATTATTTCCTTTGCATTCATTTATAGTTAAAGAAATGTATTAGCATGTAGATCAAGTCCGAGAGGGAGCTAAATAGAAAAGACTCACTCCAAACTTTCTCCATTTAGACATGAGAGTTGATTAAAAACTAATGTATTGAATTATATAAACCTCCATGTAGCATGTTTGTAGTATTTCCTTTGCATTCATTTGTAGTTAAAGAAATGTATTATCATGTGGATCAAATAGTTTGTTTAGTGGTGTTATGCAAATAACTGCTCGCCATAGTGGTGTTAAGCACGCCATAGTGGTGTTATGGTGTTATGTAGGTAACTGCTCACCATCATCTCATGGCAGTGGTCTTACCTACTCAATGTGTGATCCATCTCACTTCCTCTTACTGTGATGGTTGGTATTAGGTTTTAGGTTTTAATTGTTTATAATTTTTAGTTTTTATGTTTTAGGTTTATTATGTTTTATTTTTAGGTGTAGTTTTAGTTTTTAGGTTTGTTAAATAATATATATTAATTTATGTTTTAGTTTTATTATTTTAAGTTTAAAATATAGATTTATTAATTTAATTTTAAAATTTAAAATTTTATTAGTTTATTGTTAGGTTTATTATTTTCAGTAATTAGGTTTTAAGTTTTATTATTCAGCTAGATTTTATTTTAAGTTTTATTATTTTAGGATTATAATAATATTGGGTTTTATGTAGTTGTGTTATTTTTTTAGTAATTGGATTATAAGTTAGCTTGGTTGTGTTAAATTTTATAATAATAATGATGTATAATATTAGATTTATAATTTAATATTAAGTTTATAAAAATTCTATTCAATCTAACAATATGATTAATAGTGTTAATATATATGCTTTTATTTGTGTATATCAACCAGATTTATTAATGTAGTTGTGTATGTACTTGATATATGCCTATACACTTATATCAACCATATTTACTAATATGATTATACTAATTATATTCACTATAATTTATTTTAACCTTGAATTAAACAATAAATTAAACTATATTTTTCAATTATTTAGATATTTTTAATTATATGAAACAAAATGTTTTAATTTATAATGATATTAACCAATAAACTTAATAAAATTCAATTTATTTAAAAATATATATAATTACAATTTAAGCAACCATGATTTAAAAATAATAATAAAAAAATGAAATAAATGTTTTGCTACAAACACAATAATCTTTCCACTAAAATGTGTTCTAGAATTTCTCTTCCCAATGCGATGAAAATAGACTCGCCTAAACCAAACGAATTCACTTCGACCACATTCTTGTAATTTAAATTAAACAACACGTCATTAACCGTTACATTCTATGCATTTTATCCCCCCCGACCCCCCAAAAAAAACACATATATGTAATCATTAGAATGCACGAATTTTGGTAATGTAAGGTAACAATCTGGAAGTCTCATAGTTTCCCTGGCTAGTCTACATCATTATGCAGAGGCGTTTCTTCAGGGCCCGCTACCTTTTGACCAGACCATTCCATGTTGCCTGCTAGTTTTAGGAAACTACCGGCCAGCATTATTTTCCACACGCTTTTACATTACACCGACTTGTCTTTACGAGTCTCCCTTGTATTTTGTTTCGCAACGCGTGCTACCACCTGTTTTCTTCGGATGCTTCGATATAATTGATAGTTGCAGGCTACTCGAAGCGAGTTGAAGTCAGAGGTGGCTACCTTCTTTGTACTATTTGTTCACATCAATATTATTTTCCCAATAGAGCCTCTATATTTTTGCTTTTGAGGCTGCTTATCCTATGGCTAAGAGAAAAATAAAAATTACTAATTCAGGTCAACTCGAAACCTTAAATTAGTGGAAAATCTTCTTTGCTCCGTGAAATTTTCTTAAAAATTTACTAATTTAAGTTCAACCGAAAACCTTAAAATTTTCGATTAGAAAGGTGGAAAAATCGATACAAGTACTAACCGGGGAGGAACTCCGACAAGAAGCATGAAAAGCACGATCCTTAAGTTTCAACATTCCCGTTAACAAAATTTTTGGAATATTTCAAATTAAATTGAATACCTGTAAGAAGGATTTTAGATAGTATGTAAGTGTTTTGTTACATCAAAATAAGCAGTAAATTTTTAAATTATTATTATTACCTTAAATCATTACTATTATTATTTTTTAAAGCTTCTAAAATATATTTTAAATTATTATTATTATTTTTTAAAGCTTCTAAAATATATCTTAAAATTATTGTTGGTTTAAGTAATTAATTCTCAATAAAATGAGTGTGAAAATCTAACATATTAGGCCAATAGGCCTTCCTTTGAAAGGGATTTTCCTCGTCCCTTTCGTTCTCAGGCTGACACGTAGCGTCGGGTCCCTTTTGTTCTCATGTTGACACCTGGCGTCGGGCGGGCATAACCGCGAGCGGTCTTCTGCGGTTCTGTCCTGTCCAAGACCAGTTGCGGTTCTGTTTGGTACCTGTCTAAGACCAGTTGCGGTTCTGTTGATGAACATGAAGGGGAGAGCAGGAAGAGGCGTTGGGGGTTAATCCCAGGCAGCATCCAGTGCTGACAGGCGGCCTTCAGGCTGCCCGAAGTTGGCGCGCTAACAAGATGCTTGTTAGATCCTGTACCCACCAGAACAGAGACACAATCGAGCATAAATCGGAGAAAAAACGAGATCCATTATTGCTCATTACTCCCAAAAACCCACCTCTGTTCTGGCACGATCAACTGTTCTGCGGTTTTCCTGCTTCCATGACTTTACCGGCAGCCTTCATGGATCAACCTACCGACATCAATTTCGCAAACTACCCACAACTTGGATCAATCTCACACAGTGTAGCGGTGTTCAAACTGACAGAGGAGCCTGGTTCGACAATCTCACGAACGGAGAACGGAGCTGGAAATCGTGAGCCCGCGCTGTTGTTTAGAAAACATCTGCACAATATCATTTCTTCCAGGTAAGCTCATTCTTCAACTACTTTGTTTCCCTTTCCTTGCCAACTGCGACCAACTCCGAATAGGGGTTTTGTCTCTGTTTATGAATCTACAATTGAATGTTTGTTGTGAATTTTTGCTATCTATGTCTACATATTCCAATTTCTGCTGCATTTTATAATTTTCCACCATGAATTCACGTAATGTTCTTGTTTCTGGATTGTGGGTCCTCGCTTAAGGGCCTCTAGCATGAGTCTACTAGATTCGCTTGCATGAAGCTGCACTTTGGACCTGTTAGCCTCCTATACCAATAGGTTTCATCTTTCATGATTGTCTTGATCGAACTATGGAATGTTCAAACCTTCTTTCTTGAGCAAAGGTGTTCCATATTTTTGAAAAACCAAAAAATCAAAAAAATTAAAAAATGTAAAGAGGGTATACCCTAAAAGAAAAATCAAAGGGTAAGAAAAATAAAGTGGTCAAAAAGAAATGAAAGAAATGAACCCCAAGCAAAAATAGACCAAGGAAAGTGTGCAAATTCAAATGCCACTACTACTTCATTTTTGTAATAAACAACTGTGTGCAGCTTGTCCAACCTTTGCCACAATTCATGAATAAGTCAAACTGTTTAAACTTGGCTTACTCATATTTCAATTTCATGTTATAGATTAGAGAATAAATATCTGACCAAACAGTTTAATCTTGGCAGATAAGTAGATAGTTAGAGTTAATAAAAGATGCTCAACAGTTTAATCTGAGCCCTTGGATGTAATAAGGGTAGAATTAGATAGATTTTCCTTGTGAAAAGAAAAAATGTTGATGAGGGTTTGCAAGTCTAAATGCACCCTAATAAAGAAGAGAAAATGGTAGTATTAAATAGATAGGGTAGGTAGATGGTGCTGCAAAGTGTTATCTGATGAATGATGTTGCTACATGTTTTTGATCCTTTACTTTCATCACAAGTACTAAAGCAGGAAATACACTGGAAAATCACAGCAAGCAAAGTCAAACTCATTAACCTCCCTCATCACTTTCCCCTCAAAAAGTTTTACTAATTTCCCCCAAAGTACTAAAGTATTTGGAGATCAAAGGGGCTCAAGGCATTTCCTTGACCTCTGGAGGGACTGGACCCTCGGCCTAATGATCAAAAAGACTTAAGTACTTAAGATAATCCATCATTATAATCTTCCATTTTTAACTTTGTCCTAAGTAAAATCCTATTTTACTTAGGAAACTCATGCAAAATTCCATAAAAATCCCTCAAGATAACTTGCTATTCTAAGTTTAAGTGTTGAAGATAAAATATTGCAATTTACTTTAGAAGTTATCACTTTCTTAGATGTGCAAAAATATGTTGAGTTTCCTTGTCCTTTGCCATATTTTACATTTAACTCTATTATACTAAATCCATAATAAAATACCTTATCCTAAGTATATAACTCCCTTTTTATAAATATCCCAAAAACCCCTCTATTATAAAGTTTAACCAAAGTATTTATATCCCCGCACATTTAAAATAATAACCCACTATACGCCCTTTGGCTAAAATTATCATTATATTATAATCCCGCCCTTATGGTAATTAAATAATATTTGTTTGTTACCATATAAATAAAAAATATATATACAAAAAATTTAAACATGCCATATGTATGTTTAAATACAACAATATGAATAAAACTTTCGAAAAGTTTCGTGCTACCGTGGTTTGTCCACCTGGCAATCCACTTAACCAAACCCCGCCACAACCCATTTCTTTACGCATACGGGATTAATTAGTCATCAAGACTAATTAATAACCTTTTCCACCTATTAGATATCACCCGGGGTGATTAGATTAAACCTTAAACTGTTTTAAAGCCCAACGGGCCCACATCTGAAACCTCCATTTTGAATCCACAAGAACCAAAATGGAGGTGTCGGCAGCTCTGAATATTACTCCACTGAATGTTCCTCACCGTGAATTGGAATATTTACCTTTGATAGATGAAGATTTCCAAATTA
>APFE031604669.1:0-14516 GCA_000404065.3 Pinus taeda | reverse complement strand
CAGAAACCATTTCGTGCCAATAAGGTGAGCGTAGAACATTGAATGGTATCCCATTTGCATAGAAGAACCTGTAAATTTTTGAATCCACATCATGCCTACACCCCTCATCAAGGAAATCTGATATGGTTCTACGGCGTAAAGATGATGACCCTGAGCCTCCATGTCCACCATATCCACTGCCTTGGGAGGATGCTGAAGGAGTTCTTTGTGAGCTTTCAAAGAAACCCTTGATCTTTTTGCTTTGTATTGGGCGTCCTCCTCTTCCTTTATGTATTTAGCTCTATTTGCTGTTGACACCTTGTCGCAAGTTCTGATTCCTATTTGTTTCTCTCCATCCCATGCCCTTTTCCCGCAAAGGTGTCTTCTCAAACGGGTGTATGAGCCTGTGAAATCAGAATTGCAATGGGGGGCAATGAAATTTAGTGGTTCCACCCCCTCTCCCTGCTTCAGGCCTCTGAACATATTTCCACAATGGAGTTTGGTCTTGTTTAGTTTTTTGACCCTCAATGTCATGTTCACCCTCCTCCACATCCTCCTCATTGGGGTTTTCACCTATTTGACTTCCTCCGGTTTCTTCATCCACCTCTTCAGTTTCAGGCCTCCTCCGTTTCCTCTCCACCGTCATAATAACCAGAAAAGGGACCAGGAAGAAAAAAATGCCAATAAAAATCCCCAGGTCCATCGTGTTTGATGTTTGTAGGGTTTGAGTCTTGAATCTGCAAATTAATTTAGTTTATTGGGATTAATTCATTTAATTTATTAATTTAATTTAAATTAATGATCTTTAAACTCAAACAGGTAAATTAAACTAACAAAACTAACCACCTAACCAGCTAAACTAACTAAATGATTAAGTTACTTACCTCTGCAAGCTTGCTCCTCGCTCCTCAGCTCTGGCTCCTTGCTCCTCAGCTCTTGCTCCTTGCTCCTTTGCTCTCAAACTCAACCTCATTCTCATTCAAATGATTTTGTTTTGGCCCATTGGGCTTATAAAACCAAAAAAATAAGTTCAATTTTTTGTTATTTTCGGGTCCGCGGAATTTTTTTCCGCCGAACCGCTCCCGAAAATTTAAAATTCGCTCCCGGAGCGTTTTTTAATGCCCGGGAGCGATCAGGGAGCGATCGCTCCCCTATCGCTCCCGGGCATTAAAAAGCGCTCCGGGAGCGCGGGAGCGATCGCTCCCTGAAACGCTCCCTCACAGACCAGGGAGCGCAAATTTTTTTAAGGGAGCGCGCTCCCGAAAATCGCTCCCGTCCGGGAGCGATTTGGGGAGCGCGCTCCCGAGACGCTCCCGAGCCGCTCCCGCCAGGAGCACGCTCCGGGAGCGGGTTCGAAGGGGGGGGGGGCCGCTCCCCCGCATCACTGGTTCAGAGAATGTTTTGCGGGGGTCCGGAAGCTTGTTTCTTGGAAGCCCTTCCGACAACCGGTTCGGCCGGGCATGGTTACTGCGGTTGAGGCAAGCAGAAAACTGTGAACCATTTTCACAAGCCTGACAATCAAAACCACCATAGCTTTTGAAACACACAATCTATTCTTTTGAATCTATTAATCTAAAAATATGGTGTCTAAAAATCAAGCTCAGGAAATTTGGAACCTAGCTCATAAAAATTTACTATCTGAAGCAGAAAAGTGGTGAAATTACAGAGGTTTGAAAACTATAAGGGCCTATGAGGTCCCGAAGGGTTTGAACTACAGCGCTCTGATACCATATGTGATGAACAGATAACTGATGTAAGCAAACAATATGCAGAATTTGTAAGGGATTTCGAGGCCTACCTGAACTGTTGTCTGTGATCTGTTGTCTGCTCCTGTTCTCCTGCTGTCTTCTCCTGTTCTCCTGCTGTCTTCTCCTGTTCTCCTGTTGAAGCTGATCCGACTACCGTGAAACCAATTCCTCCCAGCCAATCCAGCAAGCTTCTCACTGAAGCTCATTGCCCCCGTGCCCAGAACCTCAGATCAATGCAAGCTCTTGATTCCCTGGTTCTCTGCCCTCTGTCCTCCTCCTTCGTTTTTCTCCCTGTGATCAGCTCAGACCAGTGGTTTTATAATCGCAAGCTTGGCGGTGGCCGCCCTCCACCTACGACCACCGCTCTTCCTCCTCCCGACACGCCTCCGCATGCATTTCACTCTCAGCTATTTTCCCTCTGCTCTTATGTTCTTTGCTGGTATTTCCGGTTTAATTCTTTTATGCCACGGTTTATATAACGTTGGGGTATTTGAAGGGTTCGATTGTCATATATATATATATACATTAACATTATAAAGTTTGATTAAATTATATATATTAACACTATAACCATATTACATATTTTACTTGATTATTTAATATGTACTTTATCATATAATTACTTTGTTTACTTTATTTAAATATAACTTTAGAAAATTAATTAATATTTGATATAATACTTAATTTTCATTCAATCTATAAATATCATTTTTTATTATATATTTTATATATATATATATATATATTTTTTCATAAGGATGGGTCGTTACAAAAATAACCAAAGTAGTTCAACTATCTTAGTACTGGTAAAAGCAAACATGAATCACAAACATTCATAGAATAGTCTTACAAACATTCATAATCCATGTACGAAAAGGTGTTGGTCGTCAAGCTTCAAATATTAAGTACAAGTTCCAAGATGCATTAATACAACGAACATCACTTGCTCCAATAATGGAGCATTGGAGCCATTACTTGATCCCTATAAGTACTAACTTATCTCTCTTATGCCTTATGGGAGAAGCCAAGGTTAAAAGTACGTTTCATGAGAAATAAGGATCTCTTTATAACTTGAGGAGTGATCTTTCATATCCTCATGACTCTTGACTTTCTAACTTCTAGTGACCTTTGGACTTCTACAACCTTTGAAGTTCCAAATAACTTTTGGAATTACATGTGACTTTATTACATGTCCTTTGGACTTCCATGACTCTTAAGTTCACTTATGACTCTTGGACTTCTAAGTTCTACTCATCTGTCTTATACAATGATACATTTTGTCTCCCACATCATCTTATGATGAAACTTGACACGTCACTATCTTAGATGTCTTGGATTGACAGTGATTGATGACATGGACTTGCTTTAGTAGTGGCATGGCTACCATTGTGTCTGTTCTTTATCATCATCTGCACATAGTGCTTCCACCCTCCGAAGGGTCTTCAATCTTGGAGTCTTCATGGTGCTTTGATCATCAAGTTTGAGGGGTGCTCTTGGTTCTTCTTGTGCTTCCTTTATTCATCCTCTTTCCCTGATCTTCCTTGTGTGTGCTCGCCATATGGTTCCTAGGGTACCTGTTTCTACAATTACTCATGACGAGCAACTATCAGTTTAGAAAATATCCTACTCTACCATGTTTTATGCAGTTTTTCCTTTTCGTGCCTTTTCAATGCGCTTAAAATAGTCAAGGGAGCTGCAGGGCGTAAGGGCACAACTTGAAAGGCCGAAGGGCTAAGGAGGAGGAGCTGCAGGGCGCAAGGGTGCACCTCAAAAGCCGAAGGGTTGAGGAGGAGGAGCTTCAGTGCTTCAGCATGCACCCATGTGCCCTAAAAAGCAAGTTTCTCAAGGCAGGGCACATGTCGCAAGTCCAAAGGGCGAAAGGGAGATCTGCGAGGTTCCCAAGTGCGCTATGCACTCAAGGGAGAGAGGGAAGGCATAGGGCACACTCCTAAAGACAAGAGGATAAGGCTTCATGCCTTCAGGGTGTGCATATGCGCCTAAGAGGCCTCAAGAAGGGCACAAGGCGCAATTTTGAAGGCTGAAGGTTGAGGCTTTGTGCCTGCAGAGTGCGACAATGCGCTCAAATCAGTTCAAGAGGGCGCATGGCGCATCAGGGAAGGTTGAAGGGTTGATCTTCGAGTATTTAGAATGCACCAGAGCGCTCAAGGAGGGCACACTTCTTCGAGTCGAAGGAGTGCACTCAAGGACGCACACTTCTTCGAGTCGAAGGAGGGCACTCAAGGAAGACTTAGTCACTTTTTAAAGGGACAGTTCAGAATAGGGAAGAGGCTTTGTGCTTTCGAAGTGCGCCCAACTCTGTGAGAATGCGCAGGGCACACTTTTGAACAGCGAAGGGTCACCCATTAGGGCTTCGGAGTCCGCTCATGCGCTCTTGGCCTTAATGGGGTTGTTTTGCAAACAAAATTTTTCTAAGTTGGGATAATTGGTCAAAGAGTGAACAAGATGAGTTCTAGACATAAAACCATGTGCGACACTTACTCACTCATCAAGAAAATTTAGACAAGATTGATCAACAATGAATATACATCAAAATGCCACTTTATGCACATTCCCCAAGTACAAATGGTGAAGTGTGTGCGACTGCAACCCAAAACTGTCGTTTTACAACAAGAAAGGTGTTGTGATCATGATATGCATATAAGGATATTCAAATCAATGTGACAACACTTAAGAACACTCAAAACATATGAAACAACACAAACCAACACTTGACACGACAATGAGGTAGGCTCCAAACTTAGAATGTAGTGAAATTTTGGAGGGTGTTGTAGGCTGTAGTAGTGACAAAACTTGGCGAGCACTGGACGAACTTCAGCTTATCTATTTGGGAACTTTCTTTTAGTTAAGGGTCAGACCTTCAAGAAGTATTGATTGCCCCAAGTTCCCCTTTTGACCTAATTTCATACATAGCAACCTCTCTTTTCTCTACTTGGTTGAACTCACACAAAGATACACTATATTGCAATCGGTTTAATTCAAGAAAGGGTAATGTGTGAGGCGAGTTTATAATATGTATAGAGTTTTCATCTTTGATGTTGCTCCGCTGCCAGTGTGCCTGGACAATACCCGGGTGGAGTCACTTCAGGAGGACAAACGTTTCTTCACTGCCAGTGAGCCTAGACAGTACCCCGATGAAGTCGCTTACTTCACATCCCTGTGCAAGAAGCTTTTCTCTTCTTTCACCCTTTATTTATTTTTTTAGTAGAATTGTGCATTGGCACTTATTATTTTCAACGGGCGGAAGAGAGATCTCGACTTATTGGGAGCAGAGGAGGTTCCCCCTTAAGAGAAGTATTTTAAGACATCTGATTTAGGTTTGATCGCTTTAGATTTTCCCCCTATCCCCTCTCTACTAGATTGGACAAGCGTTACTACACAAGTAGACATAGGCCAAGTTGAGTAGTTCAGGTGCTAGCATAAGCACGGATCTAGTAGGTTCCCTCAAGGTTCTCATATTGGACGAATCGTATTTTCCATCTGGACTTACCTCAACCTACGACACTTTCCCAAACAAAGAAGGAGAATAATCATAAAGCCAAGCGTTGTAGTTGTCACACTTCTCTTTGATTACACCACAAGTCTTTGGGCCATGGATTTTACACACGAGTCTTATTTACATATAATGACCAACAATTAGATACGACACAACAGAACATAATAAAAACGTGACACGCAACTAGATTAAACAAAAGCAAAGAAAGCGCAAAGACAATATGTACAGGAAGTGCAGCTCGTCACCGCTACTCACCCCTCAGGGGTTGTCTCACCCAATGTAGAAAAAGTCGAAGTCAGGACTAAATCGGCAAGGGTCCAAAAATTGAAAAACTCATTAAAGTTGGGAGTTTTTTGAAAAAGTCGACAAAATTTAAAAAAAAAAATACAAAAATATTCATTTTTATTTTTATTTTTTTAGCATCTAAAGTATCCACAACATCAAATAAATGCATTTCCACATAAACATGTAAAGAAAACTAATATATAATATGTATATGAAGTCTAGTGCTACATCACATATCAAAATAGTGAATCAACTCCTGAATCCTGAGTCTTGTCTCAGTCTCAACTCTCAAGAGCCAAAATATCAACAAAAAATATAATAAATGTATATCATGAGTCATCTACATGTCATAAAGTAATCAGTCACTGAGATCCTCTACCCCTTTTACGGGAATAGGGAATAGCCTTGCCTTTTCCTCTAGAGGAAGAAGGCCCAACCCTTGGGGATACAAATGGACTCAGTCGTCCTCTAGAAGCCAATAAAAGAGGGGGCATATGTCCTATGTTGTTGTTGCCCATCCTAGATGGTGTCACCTCCTCCTCATCATCCTCCTGCTCTGTCTCCTGACCCTGAGGTTGCTCCTCCTCTTGCTCTGCCTCCTGACCCTGACGCTGCTCCTCTACCTCTGGCTCTCCCTCCCCTGCAACTACTACCTCCTCTGTCGCTAGTGCCTCTGGATCCACATCTAACTAATCAGGGATCAATTCCATGGTTGGCCTCTCAGTCTCCACCCTCCATGCAGCAGGGGAATCAATAATGTCCAATGAGATGGCTTCCACATCAGGAGTTTTTTTAAGTTGTCTCACCTACAATTGAAGATTGTAGTAGACATAGACCATGTCTTTGTGGCGTTGGGACTCTAATCTGTATTAGGGTCATGGATTGTAAATTAGTACTTAGAAAATTTAAATATTAAAAATAATCAAATGAATTCAAAAATTTAATTTGAAATTTTTTTACATGTTGCCCTTTTTGTTATGTATTTTGTCAAATACACTGCAATTGCGCTCACACCCAGAGGAACTGCATGTTTGGTTAAGCACTCGAATGGCAAGCTTTTGGACATGGGGTACTCTGCCACCATAGCTTGTCCACCAAGCATCTGCAAGTTAAAAGAAAAATGAGAAACATAAAAACAAAGTTAAAACATTGAAATTCTAAACTTGAAAGTTTGAAACAAACTGAAGCTTACTTGGCATTTTGGTCGTCCTATTCTTAATAGCCATGGTAAAACCAAATGTGCCACCTGCCATCCTATATACCTCCATTTCTTTAGAAATATTTTCACGTTCTTGCTCAGATGCCACCATCCTCTCAACACAAGTGAAGAATCCATCCGTCACCTCGGCATCAAATCACAGGAGTAAGAAAATACAGGCTTGAGGTAGATACTTGCAGCATGAATGGGGCGATGGAGGGTATTGTTCCATCGCTCATCAATCACTCTCCATATAACCTGTTGTTTCTCTAACCCCTCGTCTCCCTTATCTTCATAATAAGCACGAATGGATTCTTTGGCCCTATCCATGGCCTCATACAAGTAGCCCATTGCGGGCTTGTCTCCATCAACTAACCGAAGAACCCTTACCAAAGGTTTTGAAATGGCACACACCTCGTCTACTCCTACCAAAAAGCTCTGATCATATGAAACTAGTCTACATATGCCCTCTCCTTCTGGTTTGTGGTTAATAGATAAAGCACATGAATCCTGTGAAATAAACATACTCTTCATATCCCACATAGAATTCAACAGAGACTGAAGAGATATGAAAGTAGTGGCAAATTGTGTAATGACAGGACGCACCAACTCTTTGTTGTTGGTGAATCTTCTCATCAAGCTAAGCACTGATGCATGATTATATATAAATTTTGTTATGCTCCCGGATGATTCAACAATATCCCTCACAAGAGGAATCTTACCTATATCCTCCAACATCAAGTCAATACAATGAGCAGCACAAGGTGTCCAAAACAAGTTAGGATACCTCTCCATAAGCAACTTGTCAGTTGCAGCATAATTTGCAGCGTTGTCTGTTATGACTTGGACAACATTTCGTGGGCCTACTTCCTGAATGAAGATGTCCAACAACTCACATAATAAATGTGCATCTTTAATGTGTGCAGATGCATCAACAGATTTCATAAACATTGTCCCCTTGGGACAACTAAAAAAGAAATTAAGAAGGGTCCTACCCTTCTGGTCAGTCCAACCATCTGACATGATTGTGCATCCAGTGCGTTCCCATGATGCCCTAAACTCCTCCAATCTAGCAGTGCAATCAGTCTTTTCATCTTGAAGAAGAGGCCCTCTCAATTCTGCAAATGTATGGGCTTTGTACCCTGGGCCAACGATGAGAACAACATCAAACATAGGTTGGTACAATGGGTTTGTCTAGGTAATGTTGAAAGGAACATCACTCCATAGAAGACACTTACTGACCAACCTATCAGCTTCTGCCTTTTCCTTTTTTTTAAGTGTCGATTTGATGCCAAGTTGTGCACCAGGTGTGGTTCCAAGAACAAAAAAAGTTGAAAAAGCTGAGGGGTTGGGACATGTGGGTGTGGAAGGTGATGTTGAAGAACCACTCCCACTTCCCCCCACTCTTGAGGCCCCTACAAGTTGGATTTTTAGTGCTGCCCTAGTGTCCTTGCCCTCCTTTTTATCCATCAACGATTTAATGGCCTACCAGATGATTTCTAGAGATAGATCTGGGCAAAGGTCTACATTTTGCCCCAGAATTGGCCCCAAATGGAATTTTAATTTGTTGATACCCCCTGACATATGTTTGCCACACAACTTGCAAGTCAAATACATTCTATTGACCCCCCTAGATTCGGGTATGGTATCAGGTTCACCATATTCCCACATAGGGTCTAAAAGCATTGGCATTTTGTTTGAAACTTTGAATTTGAATTTGAACATGGGCACAAAAAAAATTTGAAAAAACTTAAAAATTGTCCATCACATAAGAAGCAAACACAAATGTAATTGTTGATTTTAAATTTTAAATGCCTCTTCTTACTCACGTGAACACACTCAAATTCACTAAACAAGGGTTTGAATTTTTGTCGTTTGATTCTTGAAAGTTGAAGTGTTGCTTCAATCTAGATTCTAAACAATGTTTTGATTGAAAATTCTAAGCAAAAATAAGATAAAAACAAACTAATAAAATTATAGAAGCCATTTGTGTAACAAAGAGTAAGAGAGAAATTAAAATACATCCCTGGCAGCAACAAATCGGCACTTTGAATCTCTCATGTTGAGCAGTGGACAAATCTCCAAATCCCCACTGCAAAACTAGCAAATCTCCTCCTCTTGGGCAATGGCAAACACCTCCTCTCTCGACACGGACGAATGGGAGAAAAACCAGCGAAAAATGATGGGTTTTTTTTCCACTTTTCCGCCTCTTGTTCATGGCCAAGGAAGTCTTGGCAACATTTTGGGTCAACTCCAGATTAAATCGGGACTTTTACAATTTAATTTTTTTTTTTTTGGGAGTGAAAAAATCAGCCGATTTAATCGGCCAACCAAAAAAATCGCGTTTTGGGGATTTAATCCTGACTTTTTCCACACTAACTTCTCACCCATGCAAGTGGGTCATTTCATGAAATTGGGTCTATGTACAAAATTCAAATCTTATATAAGTTTCAAGGAATAACTACCCCCCAACTGCAGCATGTAGGATGAGGGTATCTTTCTAGAGTGTTGTAACTCAGCTACATTCCATTATAACATTCCTAGAATGGGAAGGATATGTTAGTTACAAAGTGACAATAAGAAGCATCTCGTTGAAAAAGAGAAACATTATGACAGTATAAAACCAATGGTTTAAAAAACTATCCTAATCTCAACTCAAGTTGATCAACAAGTGTCAAGAAGCAAACAAATGATTCTAGATTCCTTCATGCTCAAAAGTGACTTGGCCACCAGCATAGATCCATCTTAGCTTCAGGTCTATTAAGCACCAAGAGGGATCAAAAAGAAATTGAGATGCAAATATCTTGGTGCTTAAAAGATGCATGGTTAAGATGAATCTATACTGATATATATATATATATATGCTTCGTATTTTTTTATATAATAGATTTTTTATTTACTTTTTTATTTGTAAGCATTACACATCTCATCCACACAAGGTTGTAGAATGCACCTCACTTGAGTGCAACAAGTACATTCTCTCTTATGAATGAAGACATCAGCTTTTATTCAGCAAATGAGCCCCAATTCCTGTGAAAATTTATGAACTGAAGGGCCATATCTAGAAATCCGCCTCTAAAAGCATGCACTACATGAAAACATAAATCACCTAAAAAGATGGTTTGGATTAAGTTGATACATACCATGGAATCTGATGTAAAATTGAAGAGTTGAAACAGTATAGCAATCACCAAGTACACAACTCCGGTTACAAGGCCAAGTGACTCTGGCCTGCCAGACATCCAAAGAATCAGAAATATTAGAACTAGTAGAAAGAGAAATTTTCCCAATGTTTATAACTAAGACTTGATCCTGAATCAGTTTGAATGCATTTCCTTGAAACTCAAGTAAGGTCAATTAAATGAGATTTGCATTCCATATGAGGCATTTTTTCAAAAATCTAAGTTAACTGTTTCTACAGAATGGGCAAGAGATTGAAGAAGTTAGATTCAGATGGAAAAATGATGTGCTTCTTCCCTTTAAAAGCCATCAATAACTAACCTAGAGAAAGCTAACATGTATGGAATATAAAACTTAACATGCTTTGGATTATTGATAAAATATTTCAGCGTAGTAATTCAAATACAGTAAACATTTCCAAGTTCAAAAAACATGACAAATGCTCTTCGTCTGCAAGATTAAAATGCAGACTTTTACAGGTCTCACTAATAACCATGGAGAAAATAATAAACTTTCATAATGTGAATCAAAAACATTTTGAAGATTATTTCTACATTAGGATGCTATTGAAAAGTTTCAATACTTGGACAGTTGTTAATACCAAATAGGTAGCACACTTGATGTTAGTGTTACGGTGGTTAATTCTTGACTTGGTAACATTGGTAACCCTATAATGCCTGTATGCTAAGTTGCACGAAATGCCGAAAATTTTCAATACTTGGACAGTTGTTAATACAAAATAGGTAGCACACTTGATGTTAGTGTTACGGTGGTTAATTCTTGACTTGGTAACATTGGTAACCCTATAATGGCCGTATGCTAAGTTGCACGAAACGCCGAAACGTTTCGGCATTTCTGAAATGGGTACGTTTGAAAACGTCACCTCCCAAAAATGGAAACATTGGCCAAAACGTCATATATGTATATATAAATAAATAAGTGAATAACACATTATCTTGCAAGAAAAAAGGGAATAAGACCCATAGATGACATTTTAGAAGGAAAAACAAGTCTATATTAACTCTCATATATGATTACATAATGGTCGAGTTTCAGCCAAGTTTCAGAGTTTCGGGTACAAGTACAGCTCAAAACGCCGGGTTCATAGAAGTTTCGTGCAACATAGGCCATATGTAATCATATTGTGTTACTTGATGACCTTATAGTATCAAGGTTTGTTTTTATAACACACATAAATAATAACATAAGACACTTCCCATATCAGGTCATCGATGACGCAACAAGACCAACTGCATGCACGGGAGCTAGCTCAGTGCAAACGACAGCCACATGTTGTTCTGAGGACATCCCACTACATGCAGAACTAGAAGTTTCCATTTATGGTTCGAACGAGGATTGTCGAGAAGAGGAATGTTTGTCGACACGACATGAATGCATGAAGCATGTGACGTGTCGCCGCAAAATCTAGTAGGCCCGGTGCAAAGCCTCACTGTGTAGGGCCATACCTTATGGCTATAAGAGAAAGGGTTGCTACTATCACCTCAACAACCTTTTCCTGCTCTTTAGTGGATTCAAGCACAAGGGAGGCTTCCCTGGATCACTTAAAGGATACTCTAATCCTATAGCTCAAGGTCATGAATAAGAGGTTTATGAGAGTGATAGAGTACCAACAAGGCCAAGAACGACCCAAATGTTCTATCCTTGGGTTCAAATACTCTAAGCCTAGACAAAGAATAAGGATGCCATAAGTTAGCGATTGGTAGATATGTAATCACAAGATGTACAATGTCATATGGCAGCCCGATTTTCAAACAATATTCAACAACAAAGGATCAAAGATATTATAATAGGGACTAGGATTAGGTTAAGGAATTATTTCTATGGCGGTTAGGTATGCATAAATAGCGAAAATAGAAGGTGATGTCAGCCCTAAATAGGAGGTATCAACTATCCACTATGCCAGATTTTTCCTTTAAACAATTTATAGATGCAAATCCTAATTTATCAACCACAAACATCCACACAGATTTCATTTTTATGCATAAATGTGCCCTGGAAACCTTAGCGGCTAACCCTAGACGTCTAGGAGTGACAGAAAGAAGATAAAATTTAGTAAAATTTACGGATAATCAACACACTAATGGTTAGTGCCTTATCCTACTAGGGTTTAATGGAGTCTTTTATGGCTAAAGTTCAAGGGAAAGACCTTGATGGAGTAAGGGAGATGGCTAGGGCATCCACTTTTAAAACTCTAACTTATTCTTGTGAGGGAAGAAATTGAATATAGGGAATGCACATTTAGAGTTTCCCCATACGCCTTAGAGAGAACAATTTTACATGCAATAATGTAGTAGGATTTCAAAAATAATTATGCATTTAGTCATGGCACAAATAGAAGCCCTACTTCATAAATTCAGCATGCAAAATATTAATGATAAAGCATTAAACTTACAAAATCCTCAACAAACGCACTTCTTGCAATTCAAAATAACATATCCATGCAAAACTTGAAAGAAAGTCACACCAATAAAAGATCACATCTTGTCCATAGTAGCGAGAAAGACTAGCTCGCATTCTTTTAGAGAGGAAAAGAATATAATATGTGATGATGAAATGAAATGAGTGGAGTCTCTATTTATATGAGAACTAACTCTCTCATTTTTTACAAAAAAAAATATAACTAAAGCCCTAATTACAAGTTTAATTTGAATGTTCCACAAGATAGAGGTCACAAGCCAACCACATAGCTCAAAAACATAACAAAAGATGCCATAAATGCCAACACATGTGGGAGAAAACTCTTCTCCACTCTAACGTCATTCTCCAAATGAGCTCTAAATGCCACAAGTGTCATGTGGGCCAATGACTGCCCCATGCTCCAAGACGTCATCTCCATGGTGCCCAACTTCACCATCTAATTGGCAAGAAGGGTGACATGGCACTCTCCTACTCAAACGTTGGGGTTAATAAGTGATGTGAAAGCCCTCCCTTGTCATCTCAAGGATAACCATCATCATTTGGGCTCTGGAACAAGCAACGCCCATTAAACAATGTCAAGGCCAGCCGAGGGCGTCTTGGGTCCACTGGGCTCATCATTAATATCTCCAACACCAAGCTTCTTGAGCTTATCATTTTGGCATATGGGAATACCTCAAAGTGTCAAGCATCATGTGAGGTCATCAAGTAGTCCAACGCTCAACTCAAGATACGTGACGCTACATCGTCAAGGTCACATCCTCTCTCTAGAATAGTGTTGCGGGGGAGCACTCTGCCCCCTCAATTCTGCTCCCAAAGCGCACTTTGGACAGAAGCGCTCAAGGAGCAACCTTGGGAGCACGCTCCCGAATCGCTCCCGTTTGGGAGTGATTCTCGAGAACGCACTCCCATAAAAATAAAAATAAATCGTTCCCTAGCTTTTCTTCGCAAAAAAAAAAAATCACTCTATTGTTCAACACCTTTGTAAAAGTATGTGACAAAGCTAGTGAGAAGGAAAAGGGTTGGAACAACAAATTTTACATGCTCCCATTGTAAGACAACCTACACTAATTCATATACTTGTGTAAGAAAGCATCTCTACAAGATTATGCCATGTGATGAAAATAAAATTGTATGAGTCAAAACTTATGATCAAGTGCTAGCAAAAGATAGGAATAGATATAGAATAATACCCAGTTGCAACACAATTCTCTCATACAAATGGAGGGTTGACATCTAGGGAAAAAAACCTTAAATTAACATAACTTCTACCATTGGATCTTCCACCAAATGAATGGTCCAGATTGACTACAAAATTACAATATTTTACAAGGCAATGGTCCAGATTGACTACAAAATTACAATATTTTACAAGGCAATTTTCTCAAAATATTCCTTTCGGGGGCCCTGCCAGGGGGGGCTCAAAGGTTGTTTCTGCCCCCTCTAATCAAGGACTAGGATCCAAATGCAACCAAATGAAATTCGAGATGTTGTAATTTATGGACCTGTGGTTGATGAAGATTATAACTACTAAATGATTGATGTTATATGGTTTAATCCAGGTTTTTATGCTTTTATAACTAATTCATCATTCTACATGCTTTTGTTGACATATATGCATCAAAATATATAAAATATATATTATATAAAAATCGCTCCCAACCTAGAAGCTTCTAAAAATTGTCGCTCCCTGCTCCCACTTCTGCTTCTACTTCCCGCTTCCAAGCAGTGTTGCTCTACAACAAGCAAATGACCTCTGCAATGCTGCTGAGAAAGGAGGGCAATCATCTCTCAAGAGGCCTCTGCTACTGTATGAAACCACCTCACAAAACCCTCTCAAAATCAAGTGAAAATCAATAATCATCAGGTACAATAACCATAGATGCATCATCGTGGAGCACACATAATGATGGGGGCACAATAATATTTCACACAAAGCTCACCTCCAAATGTCTAACTAGATCAAGTCTAGTAAACAAGTTACCTCCTTATATTAGGGATGATTAAATGGATAACCCTATTAGGTGTTTCTAGCCCCCAAGGGGAAGGGGCATGTCTCAGGTCATCCCATGAAAATGGCGGCAACAAAGTGGGAATGACTTCAGGGCAGGGTGTCATAACCAAGTGACCAGCTAATGGAGGTCCAACATCCTAAGTGTACAGATGTAAGGAGGAA
>APFE031604658.1:0-24601 GCA_000404065.3 Pinus taeda | reverse complement strand
CTATTCCACAGTCAATAACAAATCTCTTTGAACTTCTCCAAAAACTATGACAATAAGAGAATCATGGGTATATGGGCCTGAACTTCTCCAAGTCATATTGAAATATATATATGCTGACAACAGTGTTGAAAAAAACCATGGAAGCCAACAACCATTCGCATCACTTTTCTCAGGCTGCCTAGTGGCTGCTAGCCCAATGCATACATAGTGAATTTGATGTATTCACACAACATTCACCAAACGCAGGAGTTACCAACACAATATAGAATGCAATGCTTCCACAAATCTGCATACATAACTCAATATGGGGTACAAGTGAACAACTTTGCTGAAACAAGAAAGGAACTGACACACATGCTAGGAGCCAACGCAATGAAAGAGTTGCTGGGAAGTCTGTATTCTCTATCACAATGGGTGCCAATGACTTCATAAACAACTACTTGGTCCCAATTGCATCAACTATTCAACAGGTATTTGTCACCCCAGACTCATTTATAGACCAAGTGATGACCACTTACAGGGCTCAACTGATGAGATTATACGAAATGGATGCACGGAAAATCCTTGTGGAAAATGTGGGACCCATTGGTTGCATACCATATGAACGCACCTTGAATCGGGTAGACAAAAATCAATGCGCAGCGTTTCCAAACGAACTGGATTTAAAGTTCAACAAGCGTTTGAGGCCGTTGATTATGCAACTCAATGCAAATTGCAAAGGAGCCACCTTCGTTTATGCCAACTGTTGTTGGAAGAGACCATTGCTTCATTTTCTGCTTTGTTTTGTTCTTGGATTTCTGATCGGATTCACCCCCTTAGTGACCAGTTAGGTTGGCTTGATTGGTTCTGTAGTCATATATATACAAGAGACCAAGTCTATTCAACCGTAATATGATGCGAACCAGTCATTCAATTAGACAAGAGAGACACTTACAACAACCTGTATATGTTACAGGTGGTAGGCCGAGACTTTTCACAAGCTCACGGGTCAAGGTAAGAACAAGACTGAGGCCGCAGACGAATGAATCAATTCTTCAGGATTAAAAGGAAGACGAATAACCAAATCGACTAGAATGGCCGTGAAACTTATGCCCTAGTCATTCAATAGGCTTCATATTATAGTCAAACGTTTTTATGATCCTTACATCGTGTCTGTCACAGAAACTTGCTTACCTGGGTCGAGACTTAGCGGATATGGAATTGGCACAAATTGTTTTATGACATTGAAATCCTTTTGCTCAGGTGATAGTTCAGCGTCATAGAATAGCCACTGATGATAGTTCAGCGTCAGAGAATACCCCGAGTTGCCTCTAAAGTGGCTCGAACCGCAGACGACCGAATTTGCCTCAGAGATACCCGAGTTACCTCAGAAATAGCCGGAATTTGCCTCGGAAAAGTCCCGCATTGCCTCAGAAGACCAAGTTTGCCTCATAGGTTCTTGAGTTGCCTCAGAAGTAGCTCGAATTTGCCTCAGAGAAGGGGCCAAGTTCTGCTTCAGGGAGATCGACGTGCCCACTGCAAATGCTAGAGATATCACAGGAAAAACCATTTGTCACAAAGAATAATGCACTGAAAACTACCTTGGATTTGTCTTCCAAAAATTTGAGTTCTTTCCCTCATTTGTCGAGTCTGCTTACATGGGCAATTCAGCTGTATTTTCTTCAAAATTCGAATAAACTATGAGCAGATTCTTAGTTATCCTGCTCATTGCTTCCAATTTAGGTAAATTACAGTAGTAGGTCACAGAGCAGGATCTTCCGCACAGTCGCTGAAAATTGATTCACCATAACTATGTGATAACCTAGACATCTGCAGGATGTAGTACTTTGAAAATAAAACCACTGATGCACAGTTTCAAACATAAAAACATTGCCAATGGGGTTGTCGTTCAGTGGCGAAGAATGGTCGTATTCCAAGCCAACCACCAAGTTTCAATTCCACTGGAGGCACAAATCAGCGATTGGGAGAAGGGGCAAGTCTGGGTTGATTTTTACATAAGAGTAACCCTGTCGCTGTCATCACAGTTTATCCTAAGGAAAGTGCTTGATAGTAATTTGTGTGGTGCTGGAGCATGAATATTATTGTAGAACCGTCATTGGATACCATGAAAAACAGAACCCACAATCATGCACATGAGGCAGCACAATCACCGCTTCAACGCTAAAAAACAGTCTCATTCAAATGCACAGCGGACAGATATCATGTCAGAAGCAATCACCGCTTCAACGCAGCGTTCTCCTTCAGGCGTTAACCAAACAGTCGCGTTCATGTCATAACCAATCACCGCTTCAACGCAACGTTCTCCTTCAGGCGTTAACCAAACAAATGCATTCAGGCGTTAACCAATGGATGCATTATGGCAGAGGCAGCAGATTATGAGACAGAGAGCGTTATGAGACAGTGTTGGTCACACAGACAGAACCATATATAGAGACCACAAAAACTAGTGGCTCAAATTGGAGCAGGACCAGCGATCGCCTGCTCTGATACCATGTCAAACACACATGGTGAGCGAGAACAAATAGTAAAGATAAAACATGCAATACAATTTTATTCACAATTGATATACATTTATAGTACAATATGGTGACCGTTGGGATTGTTTGGTCAATTTAGTGATGTATAAATTGCAACTTTTAAATGTCAACCCGGGGCTCATAAGCTGATGAAGTGAGGTGTACTGTATGTACTTAGGCAACTATTTCTTAAGATTTTGTCGTTTTTAACTTTTTAGGTTTGTTTTCAAGTATATCTCTCCTAATGTGATGTGATGGAAATGAAATAAAGTGAGTGAAGTGTGTGAGATTGTGATGTGCTTTTTACAATTTAAAAGTATTCTGCAAGAAAACTTGAAATGAATCAACTCTTAAAGGAAAGTAAAGGCATCAAATAAAAGACTAATGACATTGGTCCAGTATCTCTGCTGCTGCAAGGAAATGAAAATGAGATCTATGTCAAATAACAACTAAGCAATGTGAAACTAAAGTAAATCTAGAAGGACTAGTCACAAATACTTTAACTTCTTCTTAACCTCTACCTTTTAACTGAATATGTCATGTTATAAACAATTAAAAACAAGTCAAACAATTGTGAGTTCTTGAATAAATAAACCAAGCTGTGCTTAAATGATATTTTGGTCCTCAATAAAGATATTAAATTATAAAGAAGGAACCATCAATAGATAAACAACTTGATGTCTAAAAATAGAAAGAAAATATGCAAATTGACTAAGTGATAGTAAAGAAATAAAGGCTGCAAAAGAAAGAAGGTCAGGAACATAGACAAGATGATCACAAGTGTCACTAGTTATGAAAAAGAAAAGCATAAAACTGTCCCAGGCACGCCTAAGAAACTTGCATAACACACTGATCAGTCATGAAAAAGAGCAGAAATGTAAACACGCAGAATTTGAAATGTATGTACAACTATCAAAACATGGCAATCAAAGACATTATATACATGAAATAAGAAAACGAAATGCAGGAAATTAAAAGTACTGTACATGCCTTTAGTAAACAGGGGCCCTCTGCCTACTCCAGCCGTTTCAAAGATCAATCACACGCGTAAATGGGATAACAGTCTTCTCATATATTATGCATGAAAATAGAGAATACAGTGGGAGTTCAAAAGTACCTAACAGCAGCTAACAACTAACTTGTCCAGCGTTCAAAGACGCTTTATTTATAACTGAAGAAGGCGAACTAAGTTAACGAAATCTAAGTAATTCGAACAGCTGAATAAAAACACGTAGTCTTGCTACGTCCTTGCATTTAGGCAACGATCATTGTGGGCATTCAATCCGCTGTTGGATTATGTTTCCCACTACCTTCATAACTGAGGACGATGCCACCTGTTCTTCACGTGCTCTAAAACAGAACACGTAGATCCGTGCCACCGCCAATGACCTCTGTTTGACCGAAGTTGCCTCCTCGTTGACCATGGGCTTGGATGACTGGTTTGGATGATCTGGAGGGACACACACCATGTCCTTGGTTCCACGAACTTGCCCATGTGGCTCTTCTTCTCGGAGGACACCTGGAACATAACATTTAATAAAACAGCTGCGGAATCCGGGGCTGGCTGCGGAAACCAGGATCAGCTGCGGAAAACCCTGTGTAAACCTTGTGTGAGCTGCGGAAACGTAGCACTTTGAACCAAAATTCTAAACCAAACACAGTCATTAGCATAATTAGAAAATCATGTAAAAAGTCCTAAAATACAACGATTTGAGCAAATTTATGGAGGGAATGAGTGGCAAAATAAGGAAATGAATAGGAAAAAGAGGTCGGGAGGATGTGTAAAGAAGTGTAGGTTTGAGGCTCAACATGCCCCCACTGTGAAGGTGTTGCATGTCCTCATGCAACCAAAACTTTGTCATTGTTTTTAATCCATGTGCTCAGATGCTTCTGCCAAAACATCTAGCCTTCTTCTCTTTCTCCTTGTTGCCAAAATTGTTCTTGGTTTCTTAATTAAACACCTGAACCTCAAATTGATCAATGCCCTACTGAGTTTCTTACATTTCCCTTTCAATTTTCTGTTCTTCTTCTGCCAGAGTCCTAAGTGAAGCATTGTATTGTCATGGACCATTTTGTCCACTTTGCTTTGTTCTTTCAATGCTACATTTTCTTGTTTAATATGGCAGTTCAGGACTTCTAGTTCAAAAACCTCCTGTTTTAAAGATTTGACCTGTTCATCAAGAGGCACTATAGTGCTTGGACCTGCAACTAATTGCTCCAAGGCCTCCAAATAATCATATACTTCTTGTTGGTCAGGATCAATCTCAGGTGTTCTTCTTGGGCTATGTTCAAAATTAATTTCTGATTGAAAGGGACTCTCCTCACGTGGAGGAGTGGACTCAAGGTCAGGCTGAGATGGAGCCTTTTCAGGTGTAGCTTCTCCCAAATCAATGAAACGTGACTTTTTTCTTTAGTCACACTCATTTTTCCCTTCAGTCTACTGCTTCTCCTCACTTGTACACTAGTGCTCTTTTGCTCGGCACTCTGCTTTTCTTTTTGTTTCCTCTTTGAGAGGGCAGTGGCTTGAAGTTGTGCTAATCTATCAGCCAAGGTTTGGGAGTCTTCTTCTACTGAAGGTTCAGGTGATGGAGATGATTCATGAACAATTGTCTTCCCTTTATCCTTTTTCTGTTTCTTTCCTTCTTGGGTAGTTTCCTGAGTTTGCACAATAGGAGGGTCCTGGGCAGAAACATCTCTCTTCGTTCTCCTACTTCCTTTTGGGATTTTAGGAGAACTGCTAGCGGAAGCTTCAATCACTTCTTGGAAATGATTCCTGATCAAAAACTTTTCCCATGTATCCTTGTGATTTTTCAGTTGATCCTCTATGAGAATTCTAATGAGGCCGTGATGATATAAGTGGGGTTCAATATGGCCTACATTCTTTTGGACAGTGGAACTCATTTTCTTTAGGCTTCTTAGCAGAAAGTAGGGTAGATTTGATGGCATGGCCTTCCATGAAATTAATCATAATCCTTGCATGGTACATATACATGGTACCAAAGCGGCCCTCACATGTAATAAACTTTTGAAAAAGTAATAGCAATGCAGTCCATTCTTCCTTAATTACATGTACAGGAATCCCTTTAGTAAATATTGAAGTGTCCATACCTGGGTTCTTGAGCATATCCTTCCATGGCTGATCTTCCACTCCTCTATTTTTTAAACCATCTGTCTCCCACCTGAGGTAGACTGGTTGATGTGGCTATTGTATTCTCTGTTATTGTAAATTTCAGGTCCCCTACTTCCACGGTATTTCCATTGAAGGACCGAGCAAATGCCTTCGTTACCTCTTTATCATATCCTCTGAATTTTTCAATGAACTTTAACCATTTTTCTTTTTTCAGTGCTTCCTTCATCTGAGGATTTCCTTCTAAATATTGCGGACCTTCGGGTTCAGCTCTAAGCATCTTTCCCATCTTCGGCTCTCAATCTTCGGCTGAAGTTTTGACTATATATGATTGCTCAGGGAGGATGCTTCACGGGAAAACGGATGAATTACGGCTGTAAGTGGAATAGCCGCAATGAAAAGCGTTTTACAGACTGTAAGTGGGGTTTGGAACAGAGCTATGGAGTTTACAGCGGAAATGGGAGTGAAAATAGTGTGCGTATGAAGGAGTAGAACACAAGAATGAATTCAAATGCATGCAGAAATGGAGTGATAAGGGTATGGCATAACGGCCAAATCCTTTAGAGCCGAGTGGCTTTGCACACGTATCATTATTGGCTGCGGAAATCATGTAGTGAAGAGACGTAGTGTAATAGGTCACTTCTTTGTACGGTCAATAAATGAAACCACAGTCCCATTTTGAGTTTAATTTAAGAGCGATCATGGGACCGTTAGAAGGGTATGAGGTGGATGAAGGATTATCATGGAGGAGAAGTGGGATGATTTTTGCTTAATCATTTCATTTAGTGGCTCTTCCACGATTTAATAACTATGCATAAAATGACATTAAATTGTTGTTTGGAAAATATTTTGATCATACCTTTATGAGTTTTTCCATTTGTTGATTAGGGTTGCTGATCCATTATTGCTTTTTGATCTTGCAAGTGCCTCATATCCTTGTTGCATTTGGTGATGATGATGTGAATCCTTTGACTGATATTTTCCTTTGAAAACAGAGTGCTGCTAGCTGTAGAGACAGAGTGATTTCTAGCTGCGGAAACTGGTGCGAGCTGCGGAAACAGTTTCCAGCTGCAGAAACTAAGACATCTCCCTTTTAACTGCACAAATTTAGTTAGGAAAAGACTAAATGAATGGAAATAATCCTAAAAAGGATTTTTATTGATGATATGAAATGGAGTGGATGGAATGAAGTGAAAAAATGAAATGGAATGAAAAATATGGAGTGAAGTAAAATGGAACGAAGATGAAATGATGATGGAAAGAGAGAGATTTTTTTTTTTTGGAAAATATGGAGTGTCAGGTGTCCCAGATTTTCACTCCATATTTTCTGTATAAGACCGCCAATCTGAGATTGGTTTTCAGGCTTATACACATATTTTTTCTTTCTTTTTTTTTCTTATTTTTTTCAATTTAGAAAAAACAAAGATTAGGTTGATGGAGGAGAAGGATTCTTCTCCACTAGCCTCATTGCAGATTTTTCTTGAAACATTTTGACAAAGTCCTCTTTTGAGAGTGGCTTCTGATAAACTTTCAATCGGTGGCCATTCACAATGAGAGGAATTTGAGACTCATCAATAGTCTTGATTCGAACTGCTCCATTGTTAAAGACTTCTTCAATCTCATATGGCCCAAGCCAATGAGTTTGAAATTTCCCTTTAAAGTCTTTGAATTTTGAATCAAACAGTAACGCCCAATCTCCCTTTTGAAACTTATTTTCTTTGATATACCGGTCATGCCACTTAGTTCTTTGGTGCTGAACTAAATCGGTCCTTAAAATTGCATCTTGTCTTATTTCATCTAGCTCATGTAGCTGCTCCATTCTGTGCTTTTTGGCTTCTGATAGACTCATCCCCAGCTAAACTGCCATCTTGAAGGTCTTGATTTGAAACTCAATGGGGAGCAAGACTTCTTTCCCATAAACAAGTTCATAGGGAGAATGTCCTGTTGTGTTCCTCCATGTAGTTCTATAGGCCCATAATGCTTCAGGAAGCCTTTTTGCCCAATCTCTTCTGTGGAGATGAAAAGTCTTGGTGATGATGCTCTCAAGAACTTTATTTGTGGATACCACTTGACCATTTGCTTGCAGATGGTATGGAGTAGATTTTCTATGCTTGATTTTGTATTCCTCCATCAGCTTCTCCATCAATTTAGATGTAAATTGACTTCCCTGATCTGTCACAATTTCTCTTGGGACACCAAAATGAGTAAAAATATCATCAAAAAGAAATTGAATAATTGAATTCTCAGTGGCAGAAGGCAATGCCTTGGCTTCTACCCATTTAGTAACATAATCAGTGCAAACCAATATATACTTCTTTTGTTTAGATGGTGGATTAATAGGTCCAACGAAATCTAAAGCCCATTTCTCAAAGGGTTCGATGAGTACCTGCGGTCGTAGCGGCATTTCATTTGAAAGAGTTGGTCTCCCAACTCTTTGGCAGTTGTCACACCTTCTGACATATTGTTTGGCATCTTTGAAGAGAGAAGGCCAATAATATCCTAAAGAAAGGATTTTATAGGCCGTCCTCTTGTCAGCAAAGTGTCCACCGCATGGTTCATCATGACATGCCTTAAGAATGTCAGGCATTTCATCTTCCCGAACACATCTTCTGATCACACAATCTAACCCTGTTTTGAACAATTCGTTAGAAATCCATGAATACTTTGAGCTCTCCTGAATGATTTTCCTTTTCCCATTAGGAAATAAGTGTGGAGGTAGCTTCCTTGTAACCAAATAGTTAGCAATATCTACATAACAAGGAGTTTTAGTAGTTACTGCAAACAGATATTCATCTGGAAACTTATCCTCTACTAGAGAATCTTCATTAGTGTTTTGGATTCTAGACAAGAAATCAGCTACTGTATTTTGTTTCCCTGGCCTATCTAACACAGTAATATTTAATTCTTGTAAAAGTAAAATCCATCTTGTGACTCTGCCATTGGTAACAGGTTTGTTCATGAGATATCTAATGGAAGAATGATCAGTATGGACAAAAGTTTCATAGCCTGCTATATAGTGTCTAAACTTGTTAATTGCATGAACAACGGCTAAAAACTCTTTTTCAGTACAGTATAATTTAACTCAGTGGGAGTCAAATTTTTACTAGTGTAATAAATAGCATAAGGAACTAAATCATTTTGACCCAACACAGCTCCTAGAGCTGTATCTAAAGCATCTGTAGAAATATGGAAAGGAATTTTGCAATTTGGTCCTCTCAAAATGGGTGCTTCAGATATTCTAGTTTTTAAAGCTTCAAATGCAGATTGACAATCAGGATCCCATTTGAATTCACAGTCTTTTGTGAGTTAAGTTTTCAATAAATCTTGTATAATAACCAGTAAACCCAAGAAAACTTCTAACATCTTTTTGACAATTTGGAATCGGTAATTTGGAGATAACTTCAACTTTTGATCTATCAACCTTAATTCCATCTCCTGAAATATGATGTCCTAAAACAATCCCTTCAGTAAACATCATAAAACATTTCTCATGACTTAATGAAAGGTTTGTCTCCTTACACCTGATAAGAACCTTTTCCAAATTCTCTAATGCCTCTTCAAATGAATCACCATAAACTGTAAAATCATCCATGTAAACCTCTACACAATCATGAATTAGATCAGAAAAGATTCCTAGTACTGCCCTTTGGAATGTTGCTGGTGCATTACATAATCCAAAAGGAAGTACTCGGTAGGCGAAAGTTCCCCATGGACAAGTAAATGTGGTCTTGTCTTGATCTTCAGTTGCTACCTGAATCTGATTGTAACCACTAAAACCATCCAAGAATGAGAAATACTTTTTGCCTGCTAAAGTATCTAATACTTGATCAATAAAGGGTAAAGGAAAGTGATCCTTCAAGGTTGCTTTGTTCAATTCTCTGTAATCAATGCAAACCCTCCATTTACCATTCTTTTTAGGTACTATAACCAAATGCGAAACCCACCGGCTATCTGAAATAGGGTAAATGAAGTTTACATTAAGTAACTTTTGGAGCTCTTCTTTCACTATCTCCCTAAGGTTTGGATTCATACTTCTTTGAGGTTGTCTGATTGGTCTATTGTTTTCCTCAATGTAGATGTGATGAATGAAAGTCTTAGGATAAATACCTTTCATATCTGTGTACTCCCATGCAAATGCAGTAGAATGTTTTTGCAAGATTTTGGTTAGCTCCTCCTATTGTGATTTTTCCAAGTTTTTGTTGATATTTAATGTTTTTCCTGGAAAAATCTCAATGGCAGAACTACCAAACTCTTCCATAGAGAAAAGAGACATTTGTCTAGATGATAGACACTCTATGTCAGAATCCAACTGAAATTGTGTGGAGTCATATTCTAAAGATGGTTCAAAATTTTCTGTTGTGTTCAGAATTTGACTATCTTCACTAATCTCAGAAATGGTAAAGACAGGTTGTATAATATCTTCATCGTCAATCCATTCATTATCTCCTATTTCTGTGATTGCTTTTGCTGCAGAATACAGATTGAACTTCTTTGTCGAATTACCATCAGAAACGTACATATTCCCTGACCTACAACTTATGAAAGCATCAGCTGTTGCTAGCCAAGGTCTTCCTAAAATAAGAGGATGTCCACCTAAATTACTCTTGGGGGTTAAAATCATGAAATCCACTGGATATTCCAAAGAGTCTAAGGAGACTGAAATGTCTTCTAATCCACCATCTGGTTTAATAATTGAGCGATCTGCAAGTTGTAATAAAGTAGGTGTAAAAAGAAGATTAGGAAGTTTTAGCTGTTCCATAGTCTGCCTACTCATAATGTTGATAGCAGCCCCTAAATCAATCAAAGTGTTTGGAATTTCTACCCCATTGATAGTTTTTTTAACAATTGGACTACCAGGGTCTACATACTTCAGCATGGTAACTTTTCCCATCATGATATCTGCAATTTTTCCTACCAGGTGGATTTTTCTGGTATCTCTTGGTTTCCTTCTTGGTCTTTTAAGATTTAACTCCTTTATTGTCTTTGCTAGAATAGGAATTTTTTAATGGCTTGTAACAATGGAATCTTGATACAGACATTCTTCAATTCATCTAGAAAGTCATATTCAGGCAACAAGATGTGTTTTTCCACTCCTTTGTCAATTTGTAACCTTTCAGGAAAAGGAGGTGTGGATGAAGATACAGGTTGCTCAACTATAGGAATTGTGGGGGTTAACTCTTTTTCTTTTCCTTTTTGAGTACTTGGGTTTTGAAGAGATGCTTCAGAACCCTTATTGGCTACAAGAGAATCTTCCTCAGAAATGCTTTGTTTTTGAACATCTATAGAAGGTTTATCCAGAACTCTACCTGATCTGAGTTGTACATCATTGAGAGGAACAATCATATAGGCAGGAAATTGAAATTGTAAACCTTCCATCATGAAAGCATTTTGAGGGTTTTTATTATTGGGGTTCATCAATGGTTGAGAAGGAAGTTGATTTGACTTTTGTTGAAGCAAGAGTTGAGAATTTGAATTCTGTCTAGAGGGTTGTTGTTGTTGTGGAAATGGCAATGATAGTTGTGGATTTTGATTTGGAAATTGTGGAACTTGCTGATTTTGAAAAGATGGAGGATATTGGTAAAATTGATCAAATCTCCCATAAGGATTCTGCATACCTTGCATCCATGTTTGGAAAGGGTTTTGAGGTTGGGACCAAGGTTGTTGCCAAGGATTCCAATTTGGTGGAGGTTGAAAATTCATAGGGTTGTTAAACCCTTGATTTTGTTGCCCCTGCCAAGGTCTTCTTGAAACAAAACAGAGAGACTCAATGGTACTTGGATCTTCCTGAAAGACAGCTTTGAGACCAGGGATTGAAGGACAATCCTTGGTTTCATGATTCTCTGAACAGATCACACATATTTCTACAACCTTTGCATCCAAGGGACATTCCCTTAGAGCATGTTCCTTTCTACACTTTGGGCAAAAGATAAATGTGGATCCACTATTTAATCCGTCCTCATAAATGTGGATCCACATTTATGAGTTTGTTATCATAACTTTTGTATAAATAGGAGTGTTATCTCCTTCATTTGTAATTTTGGAATTTAGAATTTAGAATTGAGAAGTTAGAATTTAGAACCTTAGGATCTTATAACTTTGTAATGAGAAGTTAGAATTTAGAATCATTGTAATGGACATTTTGGAACCTCTTGGAATGTAGAACTTGTAATTGCAATTTGAAATTGATGATAAATAAAATGGAGCTTCTTTGATCTTCTACTTTTGACTTCTCTTTTAATGCGCTTGTGAATCCTTGGAAGGGCCCTTATTGTCTAGCAAGTACACTTTTGTTTTGGTAAGCTTTAATTTTATGTTTGTTTGTCATTAGGTTCATATGTTTGAAATATTAATGAATGACCTTTCGTAAGAAAGTATTTATGTTTCTTTCAATGAATCTGATTTGTTATTTAATGTTTGATTTCATTAGTTTAAGTTTATGATTTATATGCTTGAGATATAAATGAATAGTTTCTTGTAAGAGAGATTTACTATTTCATGCAATCAATCAGAATTAGGTTTAAGTTCTTTAATTTCAATAGTTTAAATAGTTTGTTGATTAAGATGATTAGAAATATTAATGAACAGTCTCCTGTAAGGGAGCTTGAATATTTCTTACACTTGTCACAATGTTTTTAGATTTCATTTTGTTAAATGACTAAATAGGTGTTGGAGATCTCAATGAAAGACCTCCTATAAGGGAGCTTTGGCATATCTTCACCTAGCTTAGTTCAGTTTGTCTCTAATTCCATATATATTGGATGATCCTCGAAGTTTACTTACCCGGATTGATAGTAAATGAAACTCTAACTTGCATCCGCATTTTAGACCCAACAGTCTTCGTGAGTAGTCAAGCTCATAGACACTTGATCGACTGCATCCCCAAGTGTGCTTTGAATAGTGTCCTCATCTCTACTCTCCTGGAAACCATTGTACATGTACTCCTGAGAGGCAGATGAACACCTGCGATATCTAGAGACATGGCGATGCTCATAACAAGTAATTTGTCAGTTGAAAACCAAAATTAACATGAGGATTGACTTCCAACATACCTAGGTGAATGATCATGAAGGTTGCACAATTTTAGCTGGGAGGTGAGGAGATTGAATGCCAAGACTGCTACGGGCACAGTCTGGACTGCTCGGAGACTGGCTGACTGCTGGAATTGTGCAATGCATAGTCCAGTCTAGCTGTTGACTATTGGGATTACGCAATGCATAATTCCAGCTGGGAAGGATTGCTGGCCTAGGGGCAGATCTATGCAATTTCTTGCGCCAAGCAGCCACTATCCTCTAGAAATGCGCAAAATAGTCCTAGAGGCCAGTGTCGGGTAGGATGCACAAATCTGGTGAGGAAGGTGAGCCTTCCTTTCCCAGATTGGGTAATGCAACCTTGGTGAAGGTGGAGTCTGGGCCAAGGTTGGCCCGACTCGCTGATGGGTGACTGAAAGCAAGTATGTCAATGAATGCATGGCAACACTAAGTGATAGCAAAAGTGATTGACAATGCATGCAAAGCATGAATGAAAGATTCAGCAAATAGATCAACATGCATGTGGGTGAGGCAGTTCGTCAATTGGGCGAACGTTCATCTGAAACAGTTTCATGCATGCAACATCGGTGAGATAGCAATGAAAACTGAAACAGAGCTAGGACAAGCTAGTATACATGTAAACAACAACAAGCATTCAAATAAATCAAGCAAACAATATCCCACAAGCGAAAACACAAAAAGCGACAAAAATGTGGCACAAGGCATGGGAAGCAGACTTATCCCAAAACAACTGAGTTGAATGTGTCGACTGCTCTTATATGTGATGTGGGATGTCAGAGCTGCAAGGTTGAAGTGAGTAATGAGCTCTACAGCGTCTGGTTGATGATTTTTGATAACATCAAGGTTGTGACACACATGCCACGAATCTAGGGGAAGCGACACTTGGTGGGAAGTTTCGGAATTACTCCTTGCATGTAACCTCGAATTGCTAAACATAGATCAATGAAATAAGGGATTCCTTTGCATGTTGCCTTGGGAGAAGTAGGCCATGCATGCAAGTCTGTTTTGCTTAGTCCCGGAGGAAACCGGTCAACTCAGCTGCACAGAGACTGCTCGACTATTGGAGAAAAATGTGCATTTCTGGCTACGGGTTGGGCTGGCTGCCCAAGATATTTGTGCAATTTCTGGGAAGAGCAGCTGACTACTGCCCAGATTTGCACAATCCTGGGTTGAATAGCCTGCTGCTAGGAAAATTTGCGCAAATCCTATTGGGAGGGTTGGCTAGTAGGATTGTGCAATCCTATAGCCCAGTAAGTTGTTAGAGAGGATTGCATAATTCCTAGAGGGAAGGTTGGTTTCCCTTCAGAAATGCACAATTTTCAAGGGGAAGCTACTTAGCCTACAACTGGACCAAGTCCGGGTGAGCAACCTGTGAAGGGAATGGATCAACTGTGATCGACAGGCTGCCTTTATGCAAGAAAGACACTGAAGCTTGTGAACGTGATGAAGCAAGGCAAGTTGTTGTGAAGGTTGTGTAGAAAACCTGTGTAGGTTAACCCGATAATGAAATATAAATCAAAGCATAATATTATAACCTACTTCTACTATCAATTTGCGGAAGCTTAAAGATTGAGTTCAACAATATAACCAGAATAAGAAGAATCAATGGCACAATACACATGAAAATACTTTTTGGAAAGCCTCAGCTAAAAATCCCACACTATTGTATTATCATACATGGTGGAAATACATAGGAATTATACAAAGCCTTAGCTCTCACAACTAGCCAGCTCTCAATAAAATCCTCACATATGCTCACAGGCAATCTTGGCTTCTCTCCAGCCTTCCTCTCTGCCCTCCAAGCTCCTATTTCCTTGCGTTATTCCTTCTGGATGATTTCATGTTACCAAGTGGAAAACTAATCCTTCAAAACTGCGCAATCGTCAAGGATAAATCTTGATTGCATGCATGAGTTTTCTCCATGAGAAAACACATGTAATTGATAGTACATTGTCCTTGAACATTTATCTCAACTGGGTCTTTCTCAGAATAGACATGCATGACTTTTTGATGATGGAATCTTTAGTTAAATGGAGTAGCACTAGTTGAGTGCATTAATGCATCAACTGACTGTTAACTCACTATTAGTTCGTCAAACAGTTTGGAACTAATTTAACTGGACTTAACTCAGTAAACTAAGTTAACTAATTACAACTCAAATATAACTCAATCTTATCTCCTTAATTTAAGGGATAACTCTTGCATGACTTCAAAAAGACTTCTAACTTGAATTTCGCCAACTAATTAATTTAAAAAAAATTCATTAATTATTTCCAAGTAGCTGTTAAGACTAAATTCAATTTTAATTCACAATTTAATTCAAGGACAAATTAAATTGGAATATTCTTGTTGCCATATTTCAACACTCACTCTCAACAAGAAATGGAGTATCTGCCACCCCGATCCTGTCGCTATGGAAATTGAATTTACACTTTGACAATGCCTTTGTCAAAATGTCAGCATCTTGCTCCTTTGTCGAAATACACTGCAACAACATGATCCTCTCGACCTGTGAAAAGCCACGGGCAACAAATCTTCTTTTATGCTTCTCCACACTACCATCAACATCTTACTTTACCTTGTAAAGCCAACGGGAACTCACAACTGACTTGTTCTCCGGTCTTGGAACCACGTCCCAAACACTGTTACGAACTATGGAGTCATACTCCTCCACCATAGCATCAACCCATATCAACTGCTACACTACTTCCTCAAAGGAATATGGCTCGGTCTCAACACATTCCCCAGCAAGGGCCATGTATCTAGTGTACCTCTCAGGTGACCTCCTCTATCTGTGCTGAGAAGATGGTGCTCCCATATTCTCTCTCGCATCCTCCAACAATCTATCAGCTTCTCTTGTGCGCTTCTGTCTACCTCTGGAAGACTTTGCTTGAGTGGATGTCTCCACTCCTAGAACCTCTGCATGCAGTTGCTCTACATCAATCTGAGGTTCCTCCTCCTTAGGAACGAACTGTTCCTCCACAACCTATAATTGGAGCTCCCTCTCGTGGGAAACTCGAATGGCCTTCTGCTCATCAAACTTGAGGTCTCTGTGAACCACTATCCTCCGACTGGTAGGCAAGTACACCCGATAGTTGTGAGATGTATCAGTGTACCCCACAAATATCCCCAACTCTGTTGTCGGCTCAAGCTTCTTCCGTGCATCCTTTGTCACATGGAAATATACCGATAAGCCAAAGATCATGAAGTGACCGACATCTGGTCTCTTACCGAAGAAAGCTTCCTCTCGTGTCTTCATCCCAAGTATGTGATGCGAGCTTCTATTCTGAAAATAGACCATTGTGTTGCATGTGTCAGCCACAAGTGAAGTGGTAGGCCTTGGTCATGTAGCATTACCTGTGCTGCCCCTACAATAGTTTTGTTCTTCCTCTCAGCCACCCCATTCTGTTGTGGGTTATGAGGTGTTGTCAACTCTCGTTTAATTCCTTTTGCTGCACAGAGTCCTTAAACTCTTGAGAGACATATTCTCCATCGTTGTCGCTTCTCAAGGCCTTGATCTTCTTTCCTAACTCTTTCTCGACCAAAGATTTGAACTCACAAAACTTTGTGAAAGTTTGGTCCTTCTTCTACATGAAATAAATCCAACATTTACAAGAATAGTCATCAATGAAAATCACATAATACGTTTGCTTCATTGTGGATGCCGTCGAGAATGGTCCACACAAATCAGTATGAACTCACTCTAAGATAGCCTCTGCTCAACTATCTCGATCATGAAAGGAAGAATTGGTGTACTTTCCCAAGGTACAACATTTGCATGTGTCAACTTGCTCAAGTTTACCTTTGGGAAGTCTTGTAAATATCTGTTGCATTATCTTCAAAGCCCCATGAAGCAAATGGCCCAACCGCCTATGCCACAACTCGCCAATGTCTTGGCTTTGCACCAATTCTGCTTTCATACTCAATGATGTACAATCATCTACCTCTAGTTTATAGAGATTCTTCACCTGAATCCCTATCCTCTTGGTTTGACCCATGGCTATGTGTCTTAGGAACGCCTTTCCTTTACTAAAGACAACATCGTAGCCTTTCTCCTCCAACATCGGAACCAATACTAAGTTCTTCTTCAATCCAGGCACATACATCACATCTGTCAAGGTGAGAGGAGCTCCATGCTCCCTCTGAAAAGCAACCGCTGCCACTCCTGAAACACTATACCTTCCATTTTCACCCATCTCTATGCACAGCTTGAGGTCTTTCTCCTCCAAGGCACTAAATAAATTTGTATCACCGGTCATGTGGAATGAGGCTCCATTGTCAAGATACCAAACACAACCCATCGTCGATGACACCATGCATGCGATGAGGGTAAAGTCCATTTCGAACTGAGAGGCTAATGCCTCACCTTCCGATCCTTCTGAGGATCCCTTATTGGATTTCTTCGATGGGAAATTACTCACATAGTGTCCCATCTTGTGACAATTAAAGCATCTTACCTGTTAATGCCAGATTTTGTTCATCATCATTCTTGGATGAAGAACCATCTTGTATGCTCCTCCTGATCTCCTCCTGCATAAGATCCGGCCATATTCGTTCCTAATTCGGTAGTTTCTCCCTTCCATTCACAAAGTCTTGGTAGCTATTCCAACTCTTTGGAAGGCCAAGGAGAGCGAGGCTCACTATATCATCATCGGCAGTAGTTATTCCCACACTGCCAAGCTCATCTCTGTAGGTGGTAAGATTGTTCAGATAGGTGGAAATAGTATCACCCTTCTCCATCTTGATTCTTCAAAGCTTATCCTTGAGCACCAATTTCCTCTGGTCGCTACTATTCTGGTAGAGGTTCTTCAATGTCTTCCACATTGAAAATGGAGTAACCTTCCCATCGAGACGCAAGACAATATGGTTTCGAACTCCCTCAAGGCTGATCCATCTCGCCTTTGCTGCACACTTCTTCCACTCAGCCAACTCTTGTGCATTAGTTGAAGCTGGCTTTGGGATTTCTTAATCAATGAATTCCTTCAAGCCATTGTCTTCTAATACAACCTCCATTCTATCCTTCCATGCTATGTAATTCGAGCTACATTCCAAGGCATACTCGAGTCTCAAGCCATAGAACGCCATTGGCCAACCTTGAAGTATGATATGAATTCGATTTTCACCTGCAACCCCGAACTTCAAATTTTGAATTCTCTTCTCAGTATACTGTTCACAACTCTGATACCATGTAGAAAATCTGTGTACGTTAACCCGATAATGCAATATAAATCAAAGTAGAATACTATAACCTACTTCTACTATCAATTTGTGGAAGCTTAAAGATCGAGCTGAACAATATAACCAGAAGAAGAAGAATCAATGGCACAATACACATGAAAATACTTTGGGGAAATCCTCAACTAAAAACCCCACACTATTGTATTATCATACATGGTGGAAATACATAGAAATTATACAAAGCCTTAGTTCTCACAGCTAGCCAGCTCTCAGTACAATCCTCACAGATGCTCACAAGCAATATTGGCTTCTCTCTAGCCTTCCTCTCTGCCCTCCAAGCTCTTATTTCCTTGCACTGTTCCTTTTGGATGATTTCCTGCTACCAAGTGGAAAACCAATCCTTCAAAATTGTGAAATCCTCAAGGATAAATCCTCGACTATATGCATGAGTTTTCTCCATGAGAAAACACATGCAACTGATAGTACACTGTCCTTGAACATTTATCTCAAATGGGTCTTTCTCAGAATAGACATGCATGAGTTTCTGATGAGGGAATCTTCAGTTAACTGGAGTAGCACTAGTTGAGTGCATTAATGCATCAACTAACTATTAACTCACTATTAGTTCGTCAAACGGTTTGGAACTAATTTAACTGGACTTAACTGAGTAAATTGAATTAACTAATTACAACTCAAATATAACTCAATCTTATCTCCTTAATTTAAGGGATAAATCTTGCATGACTTCAGAAAGATTTCTAACTTGAACTTCTCCAACAAATTAATTTAAAATGAATTAATATATTATTTCCAAGTAGTTGTTAAGACTAAATTCAATTTTAATTCACAATTTAATTCAAGGACAAATTAAATTGGAATATTTTGTTGCCATATTTCAACAGGTTGGAAAGGAGGCTCCAAAATGAGGCTAAGGTAAAATTTTGGAGGGTGGTTGTAGCCGCTACAACAAATTATAATCACTTGTTCATTCATTATCATTACTCCAATAACATCTCGTTTTGGATTTTGTTACTAGGATTTCTCTTGTGGGCTATTTGGAAAGAGTGTAATAGACATATATTACACAATATTTGCTTGTCTCTTGAAGCCCTTTGGACAATAATTAAAAATAATATTATGGAATCCATTGCATCCAAAGCTTGGACATTGTAGGATAGGATTTCTCACATGTAGGAAATTTCCATCCTCTAAGAGTGGCACCTCCTTCCTAGACAAGCCCCCTGCCTTAATCCTCTTGAGGTTGAGCCTATCCTTAGTCCTTCATCTCAACACCCTCCCCACCCTTGATTTCATAAATTTGAACTTCAATGGAGCATATAAAGGTAATCCAGGACTTGGAGACTTTGGTGGAGTTTTTAGAGATTATTGTGGCTATATTATATTCATGTTGTTTGGTCCCTTAAGGAACACTAATAACAACATTATGTAATTAAAAGACATAGAATAAGGCCTATGAATGGCTCATTCCCTAGGATTTTTAAAGCTAATAGTAGAAGGTGACTCTAAAATGATTATCAACATGACATCAAATATTCTCAATGGCACCTACCTAGGTAAAGTCCCCCTTTGTTGGTGCTTGGCTAGATCCTTAGATAAGATGATTAAACTCCTCCCTCTCACTCAATTCATCATTATTTGATATGTGCATCAAACAAGAAACATCCTTTCTAACCTTTTAGCAAATGAAGGTTGCAAAGTCCAAACTATGTCAATCTTCTTGTTCTCGAGTTCACTTCTTAACTTGTCCCTAAAATAAATTTGTTTGGAACATGTGCAACAAGATTTACATTTCCTAGATGGGGTGACTTGCGCAAGAAACATTGGGGGAGGCATTATTGTCATCCCACCCATTAATACAGAGGGGGGATATGATAATGCATCCCCCATTAACACCAATGAAGCACATCCTGCCAACCTTGATTTCACTGCTCCTTAACTCAGCACACATAATGAAGGACCTCATGCACACATAATGGCATTTAGTGCTTAAACTCTCTTGGTGCACTTAGAGATTAGGTAGGATTAAATCCATCATTTTGTGTTGATCAATAGCCACACTCCAGCTTGAGCTCATGAAACATAATAGTCATTCATGAAGGCAAAGGTTTTTCATAACACTCAGAGCTACCCCCTTGCACACGAGTTACATTGATTTATTTTAGCATGTCAAGTCATTTCAATCATTATGGTTAATCATGGAAAAAATGGGTATAGATTAGATGACGTAGCTACATGTATTTCTTTGGCTTGAGTCCTTTTATTTTGTTGTTTCTTGTTCAACCCCACTTCCTCTCTTTCACATCTCAGTGATAGCTTTTGACTCATGAGTTGTCTCCTTTTTCAGCTACTATCTCTCTATGTATTCATGGGCTTGCTTTCTCTTCTAGTTGCTAGTTCCTTGGCCCCTCCTACGAGTCCTAACTCTAACTTGGATTTTTACCCTCAATTTTGTCACTCCCAACATTTAATTTCTTCAACCCACTCCTCCTTGCCTCCCTCACTCACTTTAGTTTCTCCCTCGTCAACCCTTATTTTCCATATTCCATTAGTTTTGAACTCTATTTCTACTTTAGCCCTCTATCTCCTCTCTAGCTAACTTTTAACATTCTTAGTTAGCATACAACAGTGAGACTTCACATTTCCTACTACTGAGAAGTGAGTGGCTATAGGGCCCAACAGAGAGTGAAGAGATTTAGTACTTATTCTCCTAGCCATATTTTTCTACAAATCTAAGAAACAATTGCTTAAGCGGAGTGAGAAATTACATATGAACACTAGTGTCTTACAAATTCCAAAGTGTTAACTAAGGTGGAAAATTGGGTTATAGATATAAGACACTCTCGAGGCCACTTCAACTACTACATGCACATTGTTGACCTATATTGGCATTCACAAACACTGCTAGGAATGGTGTTGATCAATAGGAATGAGGCTCAGGGAGACATCCTCCTTCAACTAGACGAGATTCAGGTGCTATCACACTCCATGGATTGTAGACTTAGTAAAGTTGAAGTTCACCTTGGTTTATCACCTACTCCAAGTTGCTCTCCAAAAGGAAACAAGGACCCCATCCCACACCTGCTCCAAGCTGCTCTACAAAAGGAAACAAGGACCCCATCCCACACCTGCTCCAAGCTGCTCTCCAAAAGGAAACAAGGACCCCATCCCACTTCAAGCCTCTCGCTCTAGCAAGTCCTAAATGTTCTCTGGGTTAGCTAGTTTTTCATTTCTTAGACTTAGTTTTTCTTGTTTTTTAGCCAAAAAATGACCCTAACAACTAAATCATCCTTATTGTTTTTAGTTTTTTTTATATATTTTGATTCAAACCCATCAAAAATTTCACATAACTATTATGAAAACTGAAATTTTGTGCTTATAGTAAATGATAAATGAGGCATTTTGTATTGTTAATAGGAGAAATATGTACTCAGCAAAACTAAATAATATATGGATATTTGTATTTTTTAACTAAGATGATGTGGTATTTTGATTAAGTAATATATGTTTTTTTATTGTTTTAATAAAATGATGTGAGTATTTTGATAAAATTTGATTAAATATAATATATGTTTTTTTTGGTATTGTTTTAATAAAAAGATGTGAGTATTTTGATCAAATATAGAATAGTTAGTTTTTATGTCTTAGTTTTTATAAGCTTTTAAATTTATGAAGTAAATTCTCATGGGGAATTGAAAATGAAAACCTAACATCAAGCTAATAAATAACATAAACATTCTCACATATCATTAACACCACTCACCCGTCCAACCACCAAACACAACCTACGCATTTGAAAGGAGTAGTAAACCGTAAAGGTATTCATGAAACTAGCCGACTCCACCATTAAATTTATACGTACATATAAAAGCACTTCACATAGATCGTAATATCGTGAACATCTCTATCAACGTGTACATGCTCTTTAATTTCCACCTCTATCAACGAAAATCTTCCCTGCAGCTTACCAAAAATTAGATTGTCTATGGAAGAAGATCCTGTACAGATGCTCTATGATCGCAAGACGCTCGAGAGAATTTGGGACACCAAACACGATGCTGTCAATCCATACACCCGCCAGCCTTTCAACATTAGCAATGCCGTTCCGCAGGTTGAACTGAGGCAACAAATGTCCCAATACATTCTTGAGAACAGAAGCCGAACCCTAACCCTAGATCTTGACGTTATTCCCGACTACACCGCTGTCTTGAGCACGATAGACATGAACAAACTCTTGAGCGAATTGAGAATTTGTTATCAAGATTTAGATTCTCATTGTTCAACTGCAATTGCTCAGGAGAAAACGGGAAACATGGAGGAAGAGAAGTATTGGAAGGCACTGTGGAAGAAATTAAATCTACTACGTCTTTATTGCGAGTACAGGCCTGAAAACAGAGAGACCTTTTCGTCTATCAAGGGATATGAATACTTTTTCAAAGTAGTTAGTGAACCCCTTCTTGTTTTATGCCGTGAATACTATTCTGTATGTGATTATATCAAGGAAGTGTTCAGAGAAGCGGCAAGGATTGTGGATATCATTGGTGTGAAGTACATCGATCTGCAATCGGTACCTGAAAAATCTGTATGTGCGTTTTTACACATGTTAACTCATCTTGCGGAGTTAGAGTATTTGAAAATCCAGAGTATGGTTTTAAGAATTTATAGTCAGCTGTTTTTTGGCAGCATAAATTATCTTCTTGGAAGCATAAGTGTTCAGAGAAGCGACATTTTCTGTAATAGAGTCGTAGAGACTGTTTTTTATCTGTTATCTCGCGAGAACGTCCCAGATATAACCAATGAAGATCTGTACAACGGAATGTTGACACTCAAAGCTGGGTGGATCAAAAACGCCAACCTCGTCTTAGACTCTGGACAGTACGTGGACGTTCTAGTGAATATGGTTATAATTTGCGTTTCCCGTTTGGAAACCCTGCATGCAGATGCAGTTCGTCATGCTAAATCCAGATCTCACAACACTGGAAATGACCAGACTATCAATATTCATAAAATTAGTACGGCACTCTACCAAGGTCTCTCCTTGATTGATTGGTTGATTGATCGGTGGGTGACAGATAATTTAAATGGTAGTCATAGCTTTGCAGATCAGAAGGCAAGGCTACAAACCTTGGATATAGTAAAAGAGATAATTCGAATGGTGAAACTTGATCTTTCAGGTTTCAAATTAATGGAACCATCTCACTTCCATTTCGGTCTTAATATTGCAAGGGCACTTTTTAAACAAGGTGGTTTCAATGTGATCAGTAAAAAAGACGTTGAAATTTTCAGAAAGTTTCTTAAAAGCAATGATGTGAAGAAATATGGCAACCAGGTTAAGATACTGCTTCAAGGCTTTATAAGGGATGCAGATGCCCTGTATCTTAAGTAGAGACTACGTGCATCCACAGATTCCGGAAATAGAAGTTGTGCAGTCACAAATAGAAGCCGGGCAGTCAGATAATCGTGAGATGATGATGCTTTCATCTGTGCCATATACACGGTTCTTTTAGTCATTAGTGATTGATGTGCAATTTCTTCTTTACAATTTAGGTTTTTTTTCATTCCTAAAGCTGTCAACTTAGTCATTGGATATCTCTGATTTCTGGTTTGGAAAGTCATTTGATTATTACATTTCTTAATTTGAGTGGCAAAAGTTTGTAAAGCTATTTTGTTCCAGTATAATGTTTATTTGATTTTTAAAAATAATAAATATCAATTTATAATATCTTAATATTAAATTCTAAGTTTTGAGAGGGATTAATTTTTTTATTGTAAAAGTGATTTGCACTTTTAAAAATTTGAACTATATATTTAATAAATCTAAAATCAATCCAAAATAAAGATATATCTGAATTGATTTATTCAATAAATAAATCATTTTTAATAAAATATTAAGTTTATTAATATTTAATGATTTTTACATTTATTATTATAATAAATTATTTTTTTAATTAAAATTTAATTAATATCTATATAAACTATTTTTTAATATTCAAGACATGAATAAGATGAAGTTATTGTATTTAAGAATTTAGGTGAAAAGCGGAGATATTTTTAAACTAATATCTTTAGAATAAAATAAGATGATGTGGCATTGTAATGATTAGCTAAATATTGGATGAAGTTATGGGGCCAAAAAGTATTATTATTGTAGTTGCAAAGGAGGTTAAGTCGAGCACCATAAGAAAATGATTTTAGGTCCAAATCTCTCACTATTTAAATTTTAAATTTTGAGTGTTGGATTTCCTCCTTTTTGAATAAGTGGACTCCATGAGAAGCCCCTCGCCTTCATCACTATGAATATGGGCATGGATCCTCCATAAAGTCATGAATTGAACATGTTATCATTTGTGATTTTCTTCTCTAATTTTTGTGGCACTTAGTAATCATGCACACATGTAGTAATAGGTCACATTTTTGGAGTTGGTTGGATTCATCTTTTATGTTCTTTGTTATGTTCTTTTGTTGGGATTTTGGAATCAACTGAGTGGGCTTTTTTTCCCTTGTTTGACTCTCTTTTAATAGATTTCTATGGACTCTTTCTGAGGCTACATGTGTAGGTCCTAGAGGTCATATTTGGCCCACTTCCTTGCAAGGGTTTAAACTTCAAAGAATAAAATCTAAGGTTTGAATTCATCCTTCATCACAAAGATTTCTATGGAAAGTTGAGGCATCCTTTTGGACAAGGCTATTTTTGATTCATCTATAGACTAGGC
>APFE031604654.1:10498-35184 GCA_000404065.3 Pinus taeda | reverse complement strand
TTTGGATATTTTACACCATCACCTTTAGATATTACATATGGTAAACAAGGATGGCTGAGGGAGGATATTATAGGCGATTCCCTAAGTTTAGAGAATTTTTTTTAGAAGATTAGGAAAATCCATATACAAGTATAGGGGACACTATCGAAGTCACCAAAAAAATACAATGCTAGGCATGTTTAAGATAGAACAAAGAAATCATTCAAGGTGGGAGATAGAGTATATCACTAAAAAAGTACAAGGCTAGGCACGTTTAAGATAGAACAAATAAAGCATTCAAGGTGGGAGATAGAGTATGGTTATAGTTGGACACAGAGAGGCTATAGACAACTGATACGAAAATAAAGGCTTTGTGATATATTCCCTCTCATATAATAGAAAAGGTGTGAAATAACACCTATAAATCAATCTTCTAGCATACTTGCATATTTACTTAGTGGTGAAATTAGAGAATCTAAAACCTTATGAGATTCCCATGTGGATTAGGAAGATGAATATATAATATTGCCTCTATAGGATTTACACAATATGCTCAATAAAAATTGAAAAAGGATATAGTTTTGTAGAATAGGTTTGAAGCCAACATTGGTAGCATGATATTTGGCAGATTGGGTTAAAAAGATAGCTTTTAGACAAGGCTATATGTACACTCGAGCGAATTCAGAGGAAAAATTTCCTCACCTCATTTAGTAAATGATTTTGCAGAAAATGAAGAGGTATGATATGATTGCATAATTATGTTGTTTTACATCCATATTAATTCTTTCAAAGTGGATAAAATGAAATAAATAACTAATAGTACCATTTTTACCAAAGGGTCCTTATTTGACAAATTGAGTCTAGAAGTGGTTTGATGCATCAAAAGGAATTTTTTTGGGGTAGTAAACTGCCTCTTAAGTACCATACCTCCTAAAACTATCCTAAACATAGATACATTTCTAACAATGTAAGAATCATTTTAAACACAGTCCATATGAAAAGGTTAGGCCACCTGGAATTTGGCCTTCCTATTTTAACCAGCATGATTTGAGAGGATGCGACATCATCCCCAAAAATTCATGGAAAAGGGGATAACCGCATGAACATGATGAGAAATACTCTAGTAGAGTTGATATTTTATCTCTAGTTTAGAGTTGAAGGATTCAAACTTAACTACTAGTAGGATATCAAGTTGTGTTATAACTAGACCACTAGGAAGAAAATTTGTTCCATTCTATTGGAGTGCATTTTATTCCATAGTTGAGCAAAGCAATTGATAGTGAATAGAGAGAAACATGAAAAATAGAGATGGTTTGTGTACTGTATTAGCCCATGGGCCATAGGTATCACACTTTTTTAGTTGCATGCATTTCCATTCAAAGATAAAGAGCACAAAACAATCTCCCCATCCAAATAGTTTTCTCCTATAATGGTTTCTCAAGTCACATATTGGCTATTATGGTTGTGAATGGTTATATTTGTGTCTATTATCTACATAATAAATTTCATATATTGCATGCATAAGAATAACACAATGATTAATTAATTTAGAAATCTAAGAAAAATTTAAACCTCACAATGTAGATTTTTCATTATATTTTAGAAGATTTGTTATGATGAATTGTCTTGTTGAATATCCACAATGGCTTACCAATCATTGCATCCATAGAGGGTGTTGGCATTATGAATTGGTGTTGTCCTTGATGTTAACTTACCTATTGAGTTGTCCTTGATGTTAGCTTACCTATTGAGTTGTCCTTGATGAAAACCTATTTGATGAATGGAAACCTACTTGACGAGTTTCCTCTTGATTAAAATCTACTTGTTGAAGGTATAAATAGGACGTGTTTACAAATGTGACAGATTTTTTGAAAAATACATGGTAGTGCAAAGGCGGAGGAATGATAAAGTTGGAAGTTCAAGAAGTATAAGCGGGTTCTATTAAGCCAAGTCACATATGTATGGTTTCTGTACCATAGTATTCTAAATACCAGGGGTCCTGTTGACGGTGCTAGACTTACCAACATGTAAGGGGATTTTCCTGGTAAGAAGTCCCAGTTAGACCTCAGACCATTTGGTGTAGGATTCCTAGTAGTGTGTCGTATAGTAATACCTTGACCGTGATTTCACATAACGGCAAGTAAGATAACTTTGTTGGTAGCAAGGGTTTGAGAGTTGCAGCGAGCCAAGGAAGGTGCATGAGAGGTTCTAACACATGTGGGTTGAGATGAGTGCACTCCTTGGAAACCTATGATAGCACACAGTTAAGAACAGAGCACATGAGCAAAGATACATCAAAACATAGAAGAGAAGTGAGAAAAAAATCCGAATTGATGGTTAAAGAAACAACACATTTAAGAAATACATGCATAGTTATACGTGCATGCATAAGAAAACAAATACATATATCATTTAGAGTAAACTAGATAACATAGAATACAATACAACATCTACATGAAAGGTGCTAGATCTTGTTATATTAAGAAGTGTAAGTTCCAGTCATATAATACATCCATGTCCAACCACTAGTTCTAATAATGGAACGTTATAGACACAACCGCCTGCTCCTCCAAAGAGATGTACTAGCTCTGCGTAGTGGAGAAGCCAAGGCTCATTACAATACTATCCAAGTTCTCTCCATGATAGTCTTATCAGAAGCCTGGCCGAAGAAAATACTTTACAATGAGTTATGAGGTTTTATTTATAGCAAAGGGTGGGATGACCCTTGACATCCCCCTTTGTGACAATTCATCTACCCTCATGACTCTTCATCTACTTTATGACTGTTACATCCAAAAATCGACACTTGAACTTCCACTTGACAAGACATTACATTACAATGCACATGTGCTTATGTGAGACAAAATGGCTTGAGAAAGTCATTCAAGACATCACTAACACTCGATCCTGTTGTGGTGAGAACTTCTTTGACATGCTTGTGATGGTGAAGGTGCTGGGTTGATGCCAATGTTGGTCATTCGTGATGGTGTGCATCCGCTCAAAATTGACATATTGTTGAAGAGAACTCTTGCATCCATTATATCTAGGTGCATTGGTATGGCTCCTCTATCCAACTCATCTACTAGCATGCACATGGTCTTCTTAGGTGTAGCCGATTGACAATACACTCATGTATAGTGCTCGTGTTGATATTCCATTGTGTGATGGTGGTCATGCACATCAACTGTCAACTACATGTTCAGTTCCAATCAGACTTGCTTCTTGCCTTTGCCTTGGTGAGTGGGCTGAATGGTTGGGATTGCATGCGTGTGCATAATGACATGCATGCTGCTTCATTCCCTTGCATATGATCAACAAAACTACTCACCTTGTCTGATCTGTGCCAGCTACCGAGATGGACCTATAGCTTGTACAGGCACAATTTCATCAATGAGTGCATGGTATGCCCCCTGCTATTCCCATTCTAGCTGAAAGCCATTTGCTTGTCTATGCAGCTCATGTTCTTCCTTAATTTGTTGCTTCAATACACACAACTCCTTCTTTGTTCCATTCCCTGTCTTTGCACAATGTTCATGTCATGTTGTCACCTCATAGCTTGAGTCTCCAAAGTTGCTTTCATCAACAGTGGATCTACTTGAACTTACAACTTTGTTCTGCCTCTATTTTTTCAACAACCTTCCTCTTGCATTCATTGCTTCCGGTATGCTTCCCTCAGCTATTGTTCATGATTCTTCTCATTGTGATGCTATTTTTGTCATATCTTGATGTCCTTCTCTACGAACAATTTGATGTCTTCGTGGGTTGGAAAGTCCATAGACACTTCATCGGCTGCATCCCCAAGTGTGCTTTGGATGGTTTCTTTGACTCTTCTCTCTTGAAAACCATTGTACCTAGACTGCTGAGAGGCAGATGAACACCTGCAATACCTGGAGACATGGAAACACTCATGGCAAGCAATCTGTCAGTCGAAAAACAAAATGAACTTGAGAACTTACTTGCAACATACCTGTGTGACTAATCATGAAGGTCATGCAATTTCGGCTAAGAGGTCGGAAGACTGAGTGCCAAAAATACACAAGGCACAGTCTGAGCTACTAGGAGTCTAGCTGACTACTAGATCTACACAATGCATAGCCCAGTCTGGCTGCTGACTACTGGAATTGTGCAATGTGCAATTCTAGCTAGGAGTGACTGCAGGCTCAAGGACTGCATTGCACAATTTTATGAGCTAACAGTCACTGTCCCTCAGAAATGCACAAAACAGTCCTAGATAACAGTGCCTCGGAGGAAATGTACATTTCTAGAGAGGAAGACAGAACCTTCCTTCCCCAGATTACACAATGTTTTCTCAGTGAAGGCAAATTCTGACCCAAGGTTGGGTAGACTCATCGATGGACAACTGAAAGCGAATGTGAATGTGAATGAATGGTGATACTAAGTGTAAGCATAATTGAATGATCGTGCATGAAAATTATGAATGACATAATCAGAAAATGGAAGAACATGCATGTGGGTGAGGTGATTCATTGAATCATTAACCCTTCATGAAAAATAGTTTCATGCATGTGATAGCAGTGAGATGTTAATGAAAACTGAAATGGTGCTAGTACAAGATACTATGTATCAAAGCAATAGCAAGTTCTCACTGAAATCAAGTAGATAATGCTCATATGAAGCGAAACACAGAAAGTGCTAGAAATGTAATACAAGACATGGAAAGTGAGCTTGCCCCAAAACACCTGAGCTGAATGTGCCGACAACTCCTAGATGTGACGTGGGATGTCAAAGTTGCAAGGTTGATGTGAGGAATGAGCTCTACAATGTTCAGTTGATTAGTTTTGATAAAATCGAGGTTGGGAAAGTGACACTTGGTGGGAGGTTTCTAAAACGATCCTTGTATGTAACCTCCAACTGCTAAATAGATCCTTGAAACAAGGGATTCCTTTGCATGTTGCCTTGGTTGAATCAAACCATGCATGAAAGTCCATTTTTCTCAGTCCCGGAGGGAACCGGTCAACTTTATTGCACATACAAGATGCTTCTCAAATGATGGGGAAAATGCTCATTTCTGGTTAGGAGTTGGGCTGGCTTCTTAGAAGATTTTCGCAATTTCTGGGTAGATCAGGTGATTATTGTCCATATTTGCACAAATTCTAGGCTGAGCAGTTTAGCTGGGAAGGATTGCACATTTTTGTGGGTGAAGCTTGCTCTGCAAAATTACACAATTCTAGGGCCTAGTAGGCTGCCAGTCAGGATTGCACAATTTCTGGAGGGAAGGCTGGTTTCCCTCCATATTTGTTCAAATTTTTGAAGGAGGTACTCAACCTACTACTCGATCAAGTCCGGATGACAAGCCTGTGAGAAGAATGCATCAAGGTTTGATCAACATGTTATCTTTCTACAAGAAAATCAGAGGACCTTGTGTACTTAATGAAGCAATACATGCTGTTGTGAAGGTTTGTATGGAGGCTCCAAAACAAAGATAGGGAAAAATTTTGGAGGGTGGTTTTACCTGCTACAACAAGTCTTTACCATGTTAATGGCCCATATTAATGAATGCGACAATGGATATTGATCTAGTCCGATATTACCACTGGAACTACTGTAGTTTTGACCTGTGGTATTGGAAAAATGCTAAACTATGTAAGGTGTTAAAGATCAAAGTATGGGACGTGTGCAAGTGATGAAAATCTTATGAATAGTTAAATCTAAAGAAAATATGCATGTTATGAGTTTTTGATGTTTTTCTTGACCTAAACTAAGTATGTACCTAAAAGTTTGATGATGGACAAGATCCAACAGATCTGAAATAATTATGCACCGATGGATAAAATGATGGATTAGGATCATGAGACCATAAATGACTTTCAATTGTATGATATTCTCATGGATTGACTAGATCTAAGTACGGATTCATGTTTTTATCTTTGAATATTATGATCTCAGTGTTTTTGAAGTTCTTAAGAGATCCCCAATTTTAGGTCGAAATTTGCAGATCTATATGTTGGTTGGTCTCGGGCAAAGCACGTATACACACGGGTTCGATTCTCCCAAGTTCCCTGTAGAAAGTAAGGGTTTATGTTTGTAAATGAGTGATCAACCTGATCTATGCTACTATTTATCTATTGTTTATCAATGATGCCCTCATGTTGATCTCGATTGAGTGATAATCCCTGAAGTAGAACTGATTGGATGATGAAGTTGAATTTGTTTACATGTTAATTGGTTGAAAAGGTTATTGATGCTACTGATTATATCAGGATTTTGTAAGCTAACATAATATTTCAGAATATCTCTATTCAACTCTATGTCTGATTCATAATTACAAGTTTTCATTTTTCAGTATGTTAAGATCTATATGCAAATTTCTCTATAGAAAAGAGTGTATACATGTGGGTTGCCTTAAGTGAAGTAGAATATATGTTTTGGAATTTGAATGATCAAGGTTGCAGTTTATTATGTGTGTTGAAGTAGTATTCTGAGTTCATTTCTATGTACATGTTACAATGATCAGACTGTTCCATTTGATTGGTTGAGCTTTCTTAAGTTTCAGTTCATTGGGTTTCAGTGATTGGTTGATCCAGTTATGCCAAAGATTGATGATTGTATTACAGTAATGAGTTACTGTTTGATTGTTGAGCTTAAGTGTCGATATTGGATCCAATGCGAAAATTTATGAAACATGGTCCACAGACATTTCTGAGGGTTGGAACCTTTAGTGAGGAAGTAAAAGCTTCTTGCTAATAGTAGCTGGTAATCAAATTAGGGGGTTGGAGCTACCTTCCAGTAGAAGTTGGAGAATGAGTGAAGGTTGTAGTCTTCTACATGTGGGTTCCTATGTATTGGTATGAGTCTGCACCATTATAAGATTGTAAAAATATTTTCTTTATATTAAAATGAAGACAGAAACGAAAAAAAACAGGTGGTTTTTTCCCACATTGGGTTTCCACCTTAAATCTTGTTGTTCATGTGTGTTTCTTATGTGTGATGGTTTATATTGTTCTTACATCACATGCTTACTATCTATCTAATGTTTAACAACGTATTTATACACTAGATAAAGAAAAACATATGATGACTTAATTGAAACATAGGTTTACTAAATGTATGCTAGTTGTCTTAAGAACAGTAACGGACACACACGGGCTCCTTTCAGTAAAGTTGTGCTTAGAAATCAGATTATGAATGAAAAATTCATTGATTTGAAAATACTAATTCACCCCCCACCTCTCATTATTTTTCCCAACAAATGGTAATAGAGGAGGTCCTTTAGTACAAGCTTGATCGTGTTGTCACTCATTGCATTACATATGTAAATTGGTGAAGGTTGCCCAAGAGTAGTGACATTTGAAGCCACTGTCCGAGGCCATAGAAGATATCAGAGCTCGATCAATCACCCTTCAATGCTTAGTTCTCAGAAAAATATTTCCAATGGTATATCTAAGTCCAAAAATGGACTCTTGGAGCAAAAATTAGAGCACTTTGAAGATTACCATAGAAAAGCTTGGAAAATCAAGGAAAATGCCTAAGTATGAGAAAAATCCCGCAAATTGGTTGTCTCTATAGGCCCACAGTAATAGAAAACCCCAAAGACCATGTGGGGATCGATTTCCAGCAAACTGTTAAACTGTTGGGGGAGGGCTGAAATAGTTCAACATAGGAAAGGCGAGCAAAATAGGGTCGGGCCTCTCCCCCTCCTCTCTCCTCCAAATGGCGGGTTCCCGCATCTCGACAGTCCCGTAGCTCGTCATAAGAGAAGGTTCCATACTTAACAGACCTTTTTGGGGGCTGATCTATGATATAATGTTGTGTCTTTGGGGAAGGGCTAAATTAATGCAACACAGGAAAGTGGGACCAAAATAAGAATAGAACACCCTCCTCCTCTCTCCTCCATTTGGTGGGTTCTCATAGCCCGGTGACCGCCCATCCAAAATCCTACAATATATATGGATCGGTAGGGTTATGACTTAAAAGACCGTGCACGGGGGCGATTTCCGATATAATGAGAAATCGCCAGGGAAGGGCCAGAAAATTTTAACACAGGAAAGGTGAAAAAAACAAGAGTGGGATACCTCCCTTCTCTCTCCTCCATGTGGGGCAATCCAGCATCAGAGATGTCCGACAGTTAGTCACATTGGAAAGTTCTAAAAACTTTAAAGACTTTGCAAGGGTTGATTTGCGATATAATGTTGTATTGTCGGGGGAGTGTAAAATAATTTAACAAAAGAAATGCCTGCAACACTAAGGAGGATGGCCCCCTTTCTTGCTCCTCCATGTGGCAGTATGGCAAGTGATGCGATGATATGGATGATGATGTGGCAGAGGACACGTGTCATCTAGTTTCACTATTTTCAGGGGTGACATGGGGCCATTTTTGGGTGCCACATGTTACCATTCATAGGGTGAAACATGGCAGTGATGGTGTCACCTTGTGGACCGACGATCGTAACTGGTAAGGGGAAAAATGCTAAAGATAATGGTGCAGAGTGATTGTGATATGTGGAACTCCCCCCCGGATGCAATAAATTATTATAGCATGGTCCATAAGGAGAATGGATAATTTTAGGGGCTAATGTTTGCCCAGTGGGCTAATTTTCCATGATTGTTCCACGAAACAATTTGCTAATTTCCAATTTTTATAAAATATGATTTGCCCAAATTTTAGAATATAAAATTATTTTACCTTAAAAATCACCAACATTTTATAGAGGCTATATATAAAATAATTATAAATTTGAATAGTTTTACAAATATATCAATATTTATTTATAGTTTGCATATTAGAGATTAGTAAGATTTTCCAATGTTTTTAAACTTCAAGAAAATTTTCGATGCTTAAAATTTTCCTTGATAAGGAGCCCGCATGAGGATTGTTGGCCCATGCTAAGGAAAAAGGGTAGAGCACAGTAAAGTAGAGTTAAAGTGCCAATATGTGGGATTTGTAATAATAAAGGAAAAGGCCTCCAGACACAAGTCTGAAGACCTTAGTGCCTGAGGGTTCAACCCCTAGTTCCAGCTCTCGGTCATATGAGGAATGTCACATGATGGGCTAAGGGGGAAATCCAAAATGCCCATTTCACTTATTTGAGAAGAAAAATCCCATGCCCATGAGTCCATGCTATTACACTGGAATGCATATCACCTGTTACTTCAAGACACTAATGGTGCAGTACAAAGGTTTAATGGGTGGATGGGCTGGTAGCTAGAATAATTTAATAGAGCATGGCACAATGATGGAGCAGTATAAGGGACTCAGAAGGATTAATGCCTCAGTTTGGAGCCTCATTGCTCTACACAACAAAGGACTGCAAATACCAGCACTAATGGGTGACCGAACCCCTACTCCACAGAGGAAGGCCTTCAATCAATAAAAACATAAGTGATGGGAGTTGACTAAGCAACATGAAAGGGCCATACAACAAGCCAACCACAATCTGTAATAGTGGTTACAACCGGGATGGGCACTAAGACAGTTAATGACTCTGTTTGACTGATATTAATTTTTGGTGTCCTGTAACATGCCTCCCTTCAATGAGACATTAATTTCTGTAATATTTTTTTGGGCCAGAGAGCCATTCTCGATTGGTATAGCTAGTTGACCTGACAGTTGAATATATGAGATATATATTTTTGTTGTAATGCATATTCTTTCTCCTCTCTCCATATGAATAGGGGAAATAAGGACTTAGAAAAGGTTAGAAAATTCTAGAGAAAACATTGCATGTTATAAATTTCAGACTGTATTTCCTTCGCAATTCATATCTTTTAAGAAAATCAAGAAAATAATGGTGATTCCCTCTTTAAAGGATTACAGTATGTGTTCCTCTTTGTCTAACTCATTTTATGTTCATGCTTCTTCCCCGAATTCATGTAATTATTGTTGCTAGATCTGTTTCGAGCTCCCTCACAAATTCATTAGTATCTATATGTTAATGAAAATTCCTGTAGTTGTTTCAAAGACTCATTTTTCTTAACATTGTTTATGTATATTCATGTGAGGACTATTGAGATTAGATCTTTAAATATGCAGCACATGAATCGTAGCTTTTAGTTCTTCCTTCATTCATTGTTTCTGCCTGTAACCCAAATAAGCATAGAAATCCTTATTCCACAAAGCTCTATGTGTTGAATATAGAAATATTGAAGCCTCATGCTCTATGTGATGGGTTACTCTTCTCCCTTATCCTCTCTCACCCACTCTGCAAAACATTATTAAGCTGTAAGACCTTGAAGCTTTTGGCCTCCACTATTTTTATGTTTATTTCTGATATATGAACTAGTGAAGAAGAATCAGAAATCTATGTTTCATTTCTTTGTATTAATGAACCAATATATTTCCTATGTACATATGTCTCTATAGATCATAAGTGTTGTCTCCAGCTTTGTATAAATGATTTGAGATGCACCAATTTTATATGTGCCCAGGAACTAGTCTTGAAGCAACCCAAGGTTGTCTCTCGAAGGTACACCATCTTTTCGTTCCATTATCGGGAAGCTTATTGAAGGTTATTTCCGCTGGGATATGAAGCTAAAACACTATTTGAATAGGTGATCAAACTTTTTTAGGATTGTGCTCATATACCCTTGGCGACTTGACACTCATCTCATTATTATTCATAACCCTAACTTTTAAAATGCCTTATACTCACTCAGATACACCCTAATAGAAAGCTCCATTTGTATCTAACCCTGAAAATTTGATTTTAAGAATGTTTGGAAAGAGAAAACTCCCCCAAACTATGGTACCATCTCACCAGCCTTCAAAGTTCCCTCTTCCAGTTCTTAGTCTGCTGCTTCTCAGTATTCAGGACTTACTCCTAAGGCCTTGACATACCCACCTTCCCCTATAAACCCTGTGGTCTTAACCCCAGTCCCTCAAGAAAGTTTGAATCTCCCTCCACTCGTCCAGATGGCTCTCCCAGTTCTTTTGCTCAATTAGTATGCACCTCTTGATCTACGCCAGCCTCTGAGTGCAATGCCCCAACACTACCTAAAGCATCTTCCTAGGTTCAACGGGGAACATGATAGCATGGTACAAAGTCACATTGAAACCTTTATTTCTTTCTCTGAGAACATAAATGTGCAATAGTTGGATGTTGTTATGAGACTATTTTTACAATAACTTGATGGAGAGGAAAGAAAATGGTTCAAATCCTTGCCCAATACCTCCATCCCTACATGGGAGCAACTTGAAAAATCTTTCACCCAGAAATGAGGAGAAAAGAGGAACCATGAGTACCTCCTCACTGAGTTCAATGCAAGAAGGAAAAATCTGAAGGAGGATACTACAACATTCATCAAAATCTTCAATAAGTAGTTCAATAACCTACCAACCGACATAAAGCCTCCTCCAGCTATAGCTCATGTGGTTTTATTGCAACCCTTTGACTTTGATGTTGCGTTTACCTTGAGAGAAATGAAATCTACCAGTTTGGACCAACTTCAGATTGATTCTCTCGAAGTGATATCTAGTCTAGCCTCACCAGGGAAGTCAAGAGAAAAGCAAGAACCTGGTGAACCCAAAAGAGGAAAAGAGGAGGCATTCTCCTCCGCTCGAGTTGGGGAATCATCAGACCCAAAGTGGTAAGATCTAGAAAATCTCATAAAGAGTTTATCACAAAAGGTTGGAAAGATTGAAATCGAGAAAAATAACCTCTCGAGGAAGAACTCTTGAGTCAACAACCAGGTCTATAACTAGCAATATAGAAGGCCTCCACTGCAACTACTTCCAAGAGAAAGAAAGGAGCAGCTCGATCGGATTCATAATTCCTTATACTTGGAAGATAGTCCCGATGAACAATCATATGATACTTAGGATATGCAGGGTCATATATATGTTGCTTTTTCTAAAGAGGAAGATGAGAAAGTGGCTCACGAGGAGGCCAATCATCATAGAGAAGAAGAAACAGGGGAAGAAGATATGGATTATTATTGGAGACAGTTTGCAAAGTTCATGCAAGCAAAGCCACAATGTAAGTATAATCTACGATCTTTGAAGAAGAGGATGAGAGAGCCAGAAAAGCAAGGGGAAGCTACTCCCCAAGTGGTTCCTCCATCCCTAGACAAAGGGAAGGGTAAGCTACATCCTAACCCACCCAAGACAGGAGTCTCAGCAAATAAAGAGAGCAATGGTCCTAAGGGACACATAGCAGGAAGGGAGAAGAAACAAAACATGGAGATGCAAAAAAGGCCCAACATATGTTTAATCTCTAGAAGGAGCTGGAAAAGGTAAAAATCCATTTTCCTCTAACTGAGCTTTTAAATAAGCCTCATTACAAAGCTCAAGTCTCCAAATTCATGCACCAAACTAGCTCAACTCCATCCCATGATAGTTTGAACCTCCAAGAGGAGATGCTAATGTTTGTTTTTTGGCTGCATGTGGAAGAGTAAAATCCCTCTACTCCACCATTTTATGTGACTTTGGTGATCCATGGCCTTTTTCTGCATAACTGCATGTTATATTTAGGAGCTTCACACAACCTCATGCTATTATCAATAATGGAACCACTAGGTTTAGAGATCATTAGACCATTCAAAGAATTGTAATACTTTGAATCTAAGAGAGTTAAGTGTTTAGGCATGATAAAGGATCTTCTAGTAAACATGGCTTAGATCTAGGAGAAAAGTGTGCTAATGGATATAGTGGTGGCTAATATAGCTCTTGGTTTTCAAATTCTCTTATTGTTGGGCATGGAATCCCCCCAAGGCATGTTTTGGGGCTCAAAGCCCAGGTTTTGACTGAATCTTGTTGTAAAGCTCCGTGAATTGTGGGCACAGGCTATGAAAGTATGATAGAGTCACAGGGTTTTCCGCCCCAGTTTTGTAATGTAATGTCGTCTAGCTAGACCTACCTATGGTCCGCGAATCATGGGATTATATAAATAGAGTGAGGCTATAAGTGTAGAATATAAGGAATGGAAGTAGACAATCTAAGTGATTGAGTCGTAGGTTGAAGTGTGTCTTTGGGTCGTAGAGTAGGAGAACGCTTTGCAACTGAGTGCATAGAGGCATAGTAGTCTGCAGCTAAGTGCGCAGGGTGGTGTCGAGTATGTAACTGAGAAAGGAATTAATAAAGAAACGTTTTGTTATAATTTTGTGTATCTATTCTTGGGTTAATGAATGATTGATATAATTTTCAAATATATTATTTATTTACTGTGCGCACATGTATGAATGGTTTAATTTTTGAAGTATAACTTAAAGAACTCAAGCAGGAAAAGCTAATTAACTAACATTGAATACTAGTAAGGTCTTGGGTAATAACACAGAACACGACGTTCGTCCCTGAGTAGGGCTGCACGATGGCAGCATATCAAGCTGCGAGGTACGGGAAAGTACACAAGGCAACCTGCATGCAGGGTCAAACTGCGGACCCGTCAAACTCATTAGACATCTCGAGGGTGGGGAAACCTGGTTCTAGCAACCTCCCATACTACTTCAGGTGAGACCTCAATCCATGCTCAATTTTTTGCTGAAAGGACAAGTAGTACCGAGATTTGTTTGGCTAATTAACATTGAATCTGGGTCAGGCCCCAACAAGCCAACAAATGGTTTTGTTGTTGGGACCAGGATCTGCATAGAGATGTCTAATGTCATATCACTGGAATCCGACAATAAAATGAATTGAAGATTGGTTGGATAGAAAAATTCACGAGTTTGCGGCGCTGGAAAATAGGAATGCGTGACTATCAAAGGAAGAGTGGCTAGATTGCTACTTGTATACTGAGATCCACGAAATTTTCTTTGCATCCTTCCTGACTAAGTTGTACGAGTGGATTGTGCAGCTAGCAGCTAGTCAAGGAAGGTGTAGACTCAACAAACCTATTTTGTGGACTCCAGAATTGGTGCGCAGATTGGAAGCATCGAAATATAAGATCGTGTGTGTTGTGTATCACTAGCTCGATGGAATTATAGGAGGATTATCACTGAGTTCATAGTAGATACTTTAGTCAACTATAGCAAGGCAGAATGACGCTTCCTCAAAGGGTTGCAAGGTAAGTACATTAAATATTTGAACACTTGGATTAAAATGCTACTGTGTGAAATGTGGGTTACGTAAATAAATTGATGTTTGGGGCTATGCGGAGTGGAAAGATCTAAAGTAGCAAAGGTAGCACAAAACTAGAAACTAGCCCCTTGATTTCATTGTTGTGAGATAGTGGGGAAGAGCTCGTGAAGGTTTCACCCAGAATTTCGATCAATTTGGTAAAGCAGCAAATTTCGTGCATACCGCTTCCACCTACACTACTACTAGTTTCACCATCTGTTAAGGGACAAATCCCCCTAGGGTCTTGGGTTGATACCCTAGTAAACTGGATGTTGTCTATACAGAGAAACAGACATTCCATACAGCCATAATTCTAATATAAGAAAACTCTATGATAAGGGATGTACCTGAGGTCCTACGTTTGAGAAGAGCCTTCAAGGGTCCAAACCCTTCTTGGAGTTCCTTTTGCTCCTTCAACCTGCAAAACAATCAATTCCAGAAAGTACAGTAGTATATGGAATAAACATCATAAAGAAATCATCTTCATATTATAATGAAAGGTAGTTAGTTATGCAATGAAAGAACCATTCACGTATGAATCATAACATGGATATCATAAACATGAAGAAGATTTATATCAGGAACAAAGACATGTGTTTCTTTTATTATAGACAAATAAAGTACAGAAAGGAATAATTTAACCTGATTCGTCCTTTCACAGGCTCCAAGCGGAACCGTCTCCTGGATTCATCCAGTCTCAAGCCTTTAACAAACTCCTTCCATGACTTACTCCATGACATCTCAAGTAGTAGATAGACATCATCACACAAAGAAACAACAGTTTCCTGTAAAATGGGGGAAATGCAGGAGGACTATGATCTTGAGACCTGTTCAGGGAAATCTTAGCATAGTAATCTTTCTCTCTCTTCTCTCCTCCCTTAGGCCTTCCCATTAAAGCCTTTTATACTTCTCCCAAAGTAGTTTTTTAGTTGGGAATTCATTGGGAACAGTTGGGCCACGAGCACTAACAGGTAATCAACAGGTGAAACCCGTGATATCCACTTGAAATTAAGGAATTTTTTTTTTTTTAAGTGTCTTAAGACATATACACGGGTTGGGTATACACATACCTGCGTACACATGCGTTTAGCTTAGGGAAATGTCGAGTATAGGGAATAAAACATTGTTTTTGTAAATTTTGGGACTAGGTCTAGAAGGAGGGGTTTCCCTAGGCCATGAGTGCAGCATCACAAACCTCAACAATGATATTTGGAGCTATAACAGATGCCCCTAATATATGAGGTCAGAAGGGGTACATGATGGCTGAAATGTATTAAGAAAGTTCATGGAAAAGAAATCTGTCGAAAACTGAGAAGGACTTCACCAGAATTTAGCTTGCCAAGCCACAAAAGGAGATCAGAAAGAAAAACTATCTGAGGCGGGCATACCCATGCTCAGAGAAAGTACAACATGTCCGTCTATCAAGTACAAGCGGATCCACTAAGTATACAAGTATAAATGACTGCAAAATACATAATGGATCATCTGATCACGATCAAACAAGTACATGTCTGAATATATAAGAAATGAAGCGGACCATTGATATCAAATACTGATCCCAAAAAGTACCAAATGAACATGATGGAATAAGATGGTACTACACTGCAAACTCAGGTGCCAGCATATAAAATGTCGCCATGAATGAATGCAACATATAAGCTGGAGTGGTATCAACTAGCAGTAATAGGAGAAACTGTCAAGTGAACCAATGAATGCTGATACAACCTGAGGTCTTCACCGACTACCATGGTACATTTATACAACATGGGAATAAATGATCTGAAGTCGACCAGGTGAGAAATCGTTTGATTACCGTTCATTGATGTATACCATTAATAAACATGAGACTACTCACCAATAATGATAATGAGCGTCAAGGTACCCATTACAATTTAAAAAGTGTGAATAGATGAGGTAGAGTCGAACACCTGTAAGAATCTATCAATCAGGAAATAATGATGGTTTCCCACTATTGATAGTGAAGGATCTGCCACTAATGACTGCAAACCCCAAGGCACTGCCAAATGGACTCTAGATATTTCCCCCAGAGCAATGAGTCGAAGTCGATAGGGAAAGATCTGCTAGAAGGAAGGCATTAAGGCATCCTTCATCAATCTAGCGCGAGTGTAACCCATAGACCAATAATGTAGAAGGAATCAGACGAAAAAGATGTAGTAGCCTGACCGAAGTACATTTCTGGCATACACAAGATGTGGCTAGCGCATGGCAGAAACCCTCTGAACCAACCAATAATGAAAAATGACACAGAGGCAAGGTATCCACCAACAGGGTCAAATGGAAACCAAGGTACTGCATGAATCCCAGTGTGTGATAATGTAAGCTAATGTCGAACACAAGGGAAACCACTCAGTCAAAGATCCATGATACTGATCGATGTTGAGCACAAGGTAACCTATCAATAATGAAAATAGGGCCAGGGTTCAGCTCTAGGCCTGTCCTCAGAGAAATATGTCATCGTCGATAAGGACAAGACCTGCTAGTAAGAAGTCAATGGAGACCTTCTCAAACTAGCACAAGTGAAGGACCAATATAAATGATGTGATGATAGACATGATACTGACAACCACGGATGGCCGACTGAAAAATGTGTCAATAGACACCGCAGAGAGGCCGACTCAAGCTAACTTCCCTTGAACAAAAGCATGACTCAATGTGACTATGTGGCAGCATATGATGACTTTGTATAAGTTCGTCGTGCAGGAGGCACGAACGAACCCTCCATATGATTGGAAGAGATAACCAATCGGGGGAGAACTTACTTAATAACGAGGTAAAGCATACCTAAGTCAAACTAAATCCCGCTCAAATGGAGGATACTTTGGCCTGAGTGCTTTGTTTAATGGCAACACGACTGACTCTAGATGCCAACAATAAATGGAAATACTATCTCGTTCCTGCTCTATTTTGGAATATATAATTTTTTTTGTCTTTTTCTTTTAAGCTGGAAAAAGAATAAAAGAATGCTATGGTACAGTGGAAATAACAAGTGTCAGTGAAACCTGTGATCTAGTTCTTGGGATTGGAACATTCCTATGCTCGATGCAGGGAGGCGAAAACTGGCCAAAGACACTCAAATGTGTGTTCCTTCCATGTGTTAGATTCCTATACCAATAGGTTTCATTTTTCATGATTGACAGTGGAAGTGCTAAATATGTTCATCCTTGCATGTTGCATAGGTTCCATATTTTGTATACAGGAAAAGACAATTAAAAGATGAAAAGAGGGTATGCCTTAAAAGAATAATCAAAAGGCAAGAAAATCAAGTGGTCATAAAAAATAATGAAAATTAACCCCAAACCAAAGACTAGGAAAGTGGCTAGTTAAAATGCCACTGCTATCTTATTTTGCAGGATTACCATGTGGAGGTACTGCTGCTCATTTCATTTGATGGATGGCCCAATAGTTCAATCTGGGCCATGCCATGTTTTAAATTGCTGTTGTAGAATAGAGAAAGAGTATTTGTCCAAACAGTTCAAGCTTGGCAGAGGAGTAGCTAGGTAGAGAATTTAAGGATCCCAACTGCTTAATCTGGGCCCTTGGAAGAGATAAGGGTACATTTAGATAGGAGGGCAGTCAAAAGAAAAGGGACAGTCAGGTTTTTCCAGTTCAAGTGCACCTAATGCAATCAAAGAAAAAATGTTAGGTGTATTAGGCTGAGTAGGTAGTTTGAGGTTGCAAAAGCAAGGTTATCATTACTTTTTGTCTTATCAAGAAGGACTCATCTCATCTATGGCATTGATACCATGGTAGTTTTTTGATGGTACAACTAGGAAGCATGACTAACTTCCCCTTCATCCCCTCAGAAATCATTCACTAACATCCCCTCAAGGACCTTGGGATTTGGCTAAATAGTCCAATTTCACTCCATTCTTGTTAAAAACCAAGTTGACATCTGAGTTGACTTAGTGAAAAGAAGCCACATTTCTTGTGTAAAATTAATCTTTCCATAATCCATTCATTTCCCTATGCTTAAGTTTCCATTCTATAAACTTAGCATGCATCCCCTCCTTTTCATTCCAAAGACCTCATATTAACATCTAACCCTATTATCTAGATCCCTAAATCATTTTCCCTACCCCTGTTCTACAAGAAACTATATAAAAACCCCAAAAACAATAAATATTCCTCCCCATGGCAACTATATCTATATAAACATAAGTCGGGAAACCTTAGGTCCATTTGGGACCCATTGTTAGCGTATCCGCGTTCACTTACCCTTAGGATTTATTTAACACCCTGTTAAATAAATAATTATGTTCAACCACCCTCCGTGCACATTTTATTGGGGTTTTATTAATATTTGATTGATAAAATAACCAAATCCCGAGCGCATATTACACCTATAAACTAAGGTTTTAACCCGCCAAAAATATGCAATAATCAATGAATATCGAGTGCGCTTTTCCATTAAACCCCGATCGTGTTGCCCTCTCGTCCACTGTAGGATCGGCCCTCCCAGATCCAACGGCCCTAATGAATATTGGGCGCTCCTTCGTAGCGGTACGATAGTACCTAATGGTCAACGGTTTCACCATCGTACACCGAGACAGCTGCCGGCCTCCTATTGCATCGGGTCGCCCCTGACACATACCACTCCTGTACTAAAAGAGGTCCGACGCAAACTGCTTACTGCCCTCCCTGCTTGCCTACGTCACTGCATGACGATGCTGCCACGTCGTCTGCCACTGCACTGTACTTGTGCCATGTTACCTGTTGACGTCATCACCATGCCATCGTGTCATGATGACGTCATCATCTACGTCACCCGCGACATCATCTTTCGTACCCGTACACGAAAAAAATACGTCATGATGACGTCATCCGAGGAAAGCGCCAAATTTCCAAAATTTGGTTAAAAGTGGTGAAAACGACTATTTTTGGTTTATTTCTATTTTCACTGTGTAAACGACGTGCATGTGTTTTTCGCCATTTTCACTCCCGGAGCTTCTACAACCTATCAACCTACAAATTCAACACTGTAGTTCATCTCCGTAGCTCAACCTGTACCTGTTAAACACCCTCGGCACCCTGGAAACAGGTATTTATCCACATTTTGGCCCGAAACCCCTGTTTTTATACTTCTTTTGGTTTATAAGTTGTCAAATGAACCTGTGATTGCTTCCAAACAAGTTCCTACTGATTGCCCACTAACCTACATACACCATTTAAGCTAGTAATTCACAATAAACCTACAAATTTTCATTCTTTCCCTCTGTAAACGTGCCACTATAACACTCTCTACGTCCTTTTCACCCACAGAAAACTTCAAGAAATTGTTCAAAGTGTTGAATTGAACTAGTCTAAAGTTCCCTCTTTCCTCTGTACTAAACCTATTTGCAAAATGGAAATCATCACCTCTCATTTTCCTCAGCCCCTTGGGCCGAATTCAATTCTGTTTTCTCGGCATTTTGTCCACAAAGCCTGTGATTTGTCAAAATTGTGTGAAAAAACCAGTCAAAAGTGTTGTAAATTTTTTGTTCATCATAAACTTCATACACAGAGATTGGATTGAGATAGAAAATCAGTGTTCATACTTTTACTAATATCCTCTGAGCTTAAATTCCACTTCCTATTCTTGTTTGACACCTACATTCCAATCCATACCAGCACTATCAGATATGGAGACTCCAGTAGCCTTGAACATAGCTCCTTTAAATGCTCCACACATGGAATTAGAGTGGCTACCATTAGCAGATAGAGACTTTAAGATCAAAGATATGATGGACCTAACTTCTCACCTCAAAGCTGTGGGCCAATTCAAACATAATCACAGAAATAACACAAATATTCTAGGGATTTGGCAATCCAGCATGCCCATCTATTACCTTCCAGAAGTCAATGTGCTACCTGATTTCATCCACCTATGCCATGCACACTATGAACGCACTCTGAGGGCAATTCTTAGTCTAGATGGGTCTGTGCTCTTCTATATCACTCCTCAAGCTGTAAATGAAATGTTGAACTTTGAGCCTCCTCAGACTCTGGTTCCCCTCACAATGAAACTCTTGCTGGATTAGGGTGCAAGGCTCTCTAAGGTAGAAATATCAAGAGTTAGTCAGCTGTTTATGGAGCCACAATGCCAATATGATCATCCTCCTCCCTATCATCAGGCCTCATTTAATGAAACAGGCAAGCTCATGGTGGACATGATTTCATACATCTTAGGATGCAAAACAGGAGAATTTGTGGATGAGACTGTATTCTTTCTCCTAACCATATTCACCCCAGGGAAGCCCCCTGCTGTCATGTATGACTATGCCACATTCATAGAAAACAAGATACATGAACAATTCATGATGATGGAGAGAGAAAGAGTGTTTAAATACACTTCTTATATATACCACTTGCTGCTCTACTATCACCCAGATAGTTTCAAGGTTCCTCTCAGGAGATTAGACCCAAAGGGAGAGAGGAGATCTGTTGTTTATTGGACTTCATTTTTCCATGAAGTCTAGCATTCTCCATACACATATTGTGAGTTTATTGACCTATTCATTTACGCAGCTACTTGCCTATTGATGGTGACTCCTCCTACCAGGCTTACTGCTGAAATGCAAAGGATCTTGCATCTTTCTAAGGGCTACAGCATTGGTGATTGGTACTTCTACCAAAACCACATAGTAATTAGAATTTATGGGTGTGAGTTGTCTCCCTATAAGCTGCCAAGATATGTCCCCATGAGACTTTTTGCCTTGGAATATTTCAGGAAATTCAGTAATGCAGACTTGACCCATTTCCATGGAAAAAACAAGAAGGCACAGCTTAAAATCAGACACCAGTTGGGTCCCTTTGTTTTCAACAAAAGGGAAGAAGCATGGAAAGATGCAGACAACATGCTAGGGCAAGAACTCATGCTGAAACAAAGCTTCTACTGGGCACCATATGACCCTAAACACTTCATAAGCCTTAGAAGAATCAAACACGGGCTTTCAGGATATGTGCACCAGCTACTCCCCCACATTGAACAATATGCCAATCAACCAGAATGGGTAGAGGGCACCTTAGATGATGAAGAACTCACTAAATAAGAAAAATTAAAGAAAGACATGAAAGAAATTGAGAAAAGGATTGACCTGGACAATGTTGCACAGGTCACCTTCACACAGCCTCAACTAGTGGGAGTAAGCACATCAACTGCTACTTCAAGGCATCCTGCTAAAGAAGCCATATCATCAGCAGAAAAGGGCAAAGAAATTGAACATTCTGAATAGCAAAGCACAATGGAGGAGCAGCCATATTCAAATCCAGAAAAGGGACAAGAGCAAAGCCCTTTAACACAAACAAAAGCACCTGAAATCCCTGTGCTGAAAACTCCTCACAATGAGGAAAGAGGTAAAAAGAGGGATAGAACATATGGGACACCCATAGGCACATCCACGGACCAACGAGGAGAAAAAAGGCAGAAGCTAAACCCCTATGCCGAGGAGGAAATCACTGAAGAGACCATGGGAAACATTAGGGGTGAGGGGACTTCTGAGCAGCAGATCCCCCTATCTTGGAAACATCGGCCAGCTCCTTTCAGCAGGAGCAAGAGAAACAACCAGGTGGGGAGGTTTCATCCTCCCAATAGCAGTCCCAAAGGGGCTCGGATATAAATAAGGCATTCATAGAGATTAAAGCTAGAAACGAGCCTATAAGGTTTCAGATTTACAACCAGTTAATGAGAATGGCTCTGACAAATTAGAAAAGGCTAATGGCAGCCTATGATATAGAAGCAGGGAAGATGACACTCAGTCACTTCAGGCCTACTTCACAGTAGCCACAGACAGCTGCAGATTACATTAGAACCAATCTAACGGTATTAGAAAAAGATATTCATCCTTTAGAATAGATTGAATTACATAAGAAGACAGGAGAAATGGTTTATTCTACACTCGCAGACAAGGCTCTACTAGCCCACAGATTGCAAAACTCTCTATATAATACTTCTGCCCAGTTAGAGCTATAAAAGGCATCATCGTTGGCCAAGGATAATAGGATAAAATCCTTGGCGGAGATCATCATAGAGTTGGGACATGATCCCAAAGATCCCAAAGGCACACAGGGCTTGATTAAAAAAAGAAGGAAGACATAGCAGCATTAAGAAAACAAATGAAGTTGCCAGTCACCATACATCCTCAAACTGTAGAAGTAGCACAATAACAAGAAGTAGAGGATGTGATAAGTCTACTTATGAGGATGAATGAAAGGATAATGGAAACAGAGAAAGCATTGGAGGAAGCTCAACGAGGGAAACAACCAGAGTTGGCCCCTCAACCATCCCAAATAGCTCCAATAATTACAGCTCCTCCAACAACAGTTACTGCAGCAGCACCTCCCACAGGTTCAACTTCAGCAGCAAGTGCATCGTCTTCAGCAGATCCAATAGCAGCAGTAGTGCAAGAGGCCAGCTTGAGCATGGAGGCCATGATGAAAGAGATTAAGGCTCTTGAATTGCAAATGGCAGAGATGAAGGAAACAAAAGAAAAGCTAGCCAAGATTGAGGCTAGTTATGATAAGTCAAAAATGACAGTTGCTGAGAAAACCAGGGAACTAAAGGCCCTGGAAAATAAGATAAAGGCCTTGGAGAAAGATCTCACTCTCCATAGGACCTTGACTGAGATAAAAACAATTTTGTGGAATAAAATTGGCCAATCTCTTGCTGAACAATGGACAAGAATACAAACCATGTATGACCAAATAGAATTGATGGTTGTAGCTTAGCACGAAACTCATAAAGCCAGAACATTGCTAGCAAACAAGCCTGAGCAAGCCACTTGATTGATTCACTTTTTGAATACTAGTACTGGTGAGTCGTGACTAGCTGGCAGAACTAAACATTCGGAACAGGACAAAGACTATAGTAAGAGTCAAGAAGGTGCTGACCATAAGGAATTTTGTCCAGACTATAGAAAGGAAGTGCCAGGAAATGCAGATAGAGGTAAATGCTCTTAGAGAGAGGCTTGCAAATTTGCAAGCCAAAGGTTTACCCAACCTGGTTACTAGTGTTGGAAGGCTATTAAAGCAGGAATAGTATACAAACAGGCTAAGTACCTTCATACAGTATAAAATCACAGCATCATCTAGCAGTATAGAAGAAGCAGTCCCTCCCACAGGGCCGAGTTTATATGACAAGCTGGAGGATTTGTTTTACATAGAGCATGAGGCAGCACACCTTTTTCCAGTTTGGCCGAATTATTATACCTACACTGAAGCTGATGAAACATTATACAAGTTAAGAAAACATCAATTGCCAACTGAGGATTGGTGGCAAAGTCTGCTTCAGATTTTTAAAGTAGTTTGAATCTCTTCTCATTTAGTGATGCATGAGGAAATTGTATTATGTGGCTTCGCTACCATAAAATTCAAATTAACAGTGGGTGAAATTCGCGCTAATATTCAAAACCGCAGAATAGGTGTCATAGGACAGCACTAAAGAACAACATTTCAAGGAAGTGGTCACCCACCGACAGCCAGAGTCAAAAGGTCAACAGCACACAGAACGCCTGCCACAACGAGTAAAGAGCTTTAAATTCCTCAGTTATTGCTGCGCAATTTTTCCACAAACAAACATTAATTACATCGGAGTAGATGGATACATTGATGTCTAGATATTTCCCTATGGGATATTTTGTAAAAACTCCTATATATACTTGAAAAAGAGATGTATTGGAGGTTGATGATTTCTTCTTTCTGAACTGCACTGTAACATATCAGATTGTGCTAATACAAATGGCAGTTGAAATTCACTGTTTCTGAATGATCTAAAGGTGGATTGGATGTTCTGGGACTTGCTACAGAATTCCTGTGTCATGCTAAGGAACAATAATTTATTCCAAACCGTGTTTTATGTTCTCTTTATTTGTTAATTCCATGTATGTTTCATGATCTTGATAATAGAAAAGAAGAATAGCATAAGATTTTCTTGAATGCACCACATGTTCAGTCTCTGTTGTTAATTATGTTTTCTTCAGGATTAGTCATGAATATGAATTCTTAACTCCTCATATTTGCACTAATTCTTTCATTTTGAATACTGTTTAGGAATTCTTAATTTCTCCTGCAAAATATTCATACATTTTCCCTTTGTCAGTATAATGAAAGATTCTTGGTTTCCTTCAACTCCCTGACTTCATTCCATCATTTCGAGATTTAAAAATTGTTTCTAGCCTACCTATCCTGCTCTTTAGCATTACCTTTTCACCAACAAACTCTTCCAACGATTACACTTGCAGAGACTCCATTGCCCAATGGAAAAAAACAGTCATATACTTGCATCCTAGTTCTGTTTGAGATCACCATCCAAAAAACTTAAAACCAAACCTTGTTCATCATAACTAGCCTAAAACACTTCAAAACAAAGCTAAATTACAAAGAGAGAACCCTCTCTGGTTACATGTAGGCTAGGACCTACAGCTAAAAGATTGTTTAGTGGTTACCTTGGTCGTATTCCCTACAGGAAGCAGGGAACAACCTGAGTGATAACACCACGGATCAAGGTGTGTCAAGCAGTAAAAGTCAAAGGTATGCAAGTTTGATTTTTCAGTCGTCATGGTAAAAAGTTGGCTTAAGCACGAGTCCAAGTGAAGCCTGCTCAAGGCCAAAAGGTGTAAATGGTCAACATGCAATGCAGTAGTACAACTCAACACAAAGGAGCCTCTAGGGTATAAGGCCAGAACGAAGCGAAGAAGCAAAGAGG